>JAWWMW010110929.1:0-10276 GCA_035048345.1 Echeveria elegans
TTCTCTTACTTACTTTTATTTTATTTTTACTCTCACACTCTTATTATTCCTTAATTACCGTGCCATCAACCCAAACAGGAAGATTATTTTAGGACGGAGGGAGTATGTAATATACTATTTTGATATTCTTTTGGCTATGGCTTGTTTTACAACTGCAAATAAAATAATAATTTGGTAAAGATAAAAAAAAGCTTTTTCTGCAAATAAAAGCAAAATGAGTAATGCAATGGATGGATCCCACAAATAAAAAGTAGCCGTTGGATGGAAGCCAAGAAGAGCATCTTACTCAAATACTCATGTTAACGTTGCAGGTTTCACGGCTGAACGAGGCTACCGTTTTTTTTTCTTTTTTGATAAGATTTATTTATTCATTAAAGAGTACATGAGTAAATTAGAACAAATGGGAATATGTTCATTAACATATTCAACCATTATGGATTATTAAATAATCATTATAACTTCCTTCCAACAAGATTCAAAGTGGTCACTCTAAAACAATCATAGACAAACTCTAAATTGACATATTGAAACATAAAACAATGAAGCCTCAAGTGTCATCTTGAACTCCTCCGCTGTCAAAGCTCACTCAACTGAACCAGCCTTCAAGGCGTACTCCGAGGCATAAAACCGGTGTAAATCTTCATAATCGACGCGCTTCCATCAATCTTTACTTGAACAAAACACCAAGATAAACAAGGCAAATGAAGATGAGAAACCTTTAATCATCATGAATAAGCTCAAAATTGACATGCATGTAAATTTGAAGTGTGGATTTAGGTTGTTGAACCATCCATCACAAAATCCAAGCTTCTACTAGGACAAAACAAGGTTTTGAGAAAATTTATTCAAACTAAAACGCATGGCCAAATAGGCAAAAGTAGAGGAAAGCAAGAAAACTAAAAAACTAATATTGGATGAAGAAAACTCTTAAAGATAGAGGAAAAAAACTCAAGGAGAAGGCTTTTGAGGAAAGAAAGCTTTGCTTTTTAAGGGAAGAAAGAGAAAAATGAGAGAAATTATATATATGTGTATTATTAGTCTGAATCAATTTTTGTTTAAATTAAATTGAACCAAAGGCGTAGAACACGGCTGGAAATGGTGACGGGCCAATGACGGTACACCACGTGGGAAATTGATCGCTGGTTGGACACAAAAGACAACCGTGTCACATAAGTGCATAGTAAAATATATTTAGAGAAGTTTTTTTTGAATAATGAGTGGAATCAGTAGTACAAGACGTCGATGACTTAAGTACATTACAATCAGCTTAGAGCAAAGGGCAAACATGCACCTCCATATAAACCACTAGACGCACATGCGACAATGACCATCACTCTAGAACCAGAACATCCTGAACACGTCAGACACTAACCGATCCATCATGGATCACAACACCCACATCTATAGCTCCAAGCAAGTTTATATGCAAGGCAAGGAGCTATGGTGGAACTTATTCGCTTCCTCAAGGGAAGAAATTCCAAAAAGATAAACTAGAAAAGCAACCAAAAATTAGAAAATCCAACCGAAAGAAACAATACTCAGTCCAAGCCTTACAAGGAGAGCGAACCGAAATGGGGCTGATCACACCGTGAACTGCAAATCGCACCGTCACCTGAACGAGCTGAGCCAGGAACCGAAATGAACCGTCGTGCGATCTGAAGACCACCGCCTATCCAACTGACCGTCCGCGGAGAAACGACGTGGTAGCAGGCGCCATATAGCCACCATGACGGATCTGAAGAGACGATGACACCCGAAGCATCAGCCGGGATCCAGCCGTGGTGAAGGACCAGCCACCACATCAAATCCGACCCATCCGACCGAATCACCACCGTATCGCACAAGCCCGAGACACTCGGAAACATGCACATCCTCGTCGAGTTGAACCGAGGTCGGAGGAGTGCCACCGTAGCCTAGCCGCTACAGGCTGATGCGGAAACGGAGATCGGAGAAACAAAATGCTCGAAATTAAAGGACAAGGGACTTATAGGGACAGAGGGTAGGCACCTCCGTGGAGGGGTAACCCTACACCCCGGAGAAGGAATTGACCGGCGAAGAAAATTTGAGAGAAGGGTGGTGTTTTTAGAGAGAAGATATATTTGAAGAAGTTCAAGAAAAAAAAAGTGTAGAGACGATTATTACTGCATTTGTATTGAATAATCTTTTCATTAGTCGAATCAAATTTTGTTTAAATTAAATTGAACCAAAAGCGTGGAAGGTTAGAGTGCTACACAGGCTGGCAATGGTGACGGACCAATGACAGTACGCCCGTGGGAGATTGATTGCTGGTTGGTCATAAAAGACAACCGTGTCACATAAGTGCATGAGCTGGTGCGCCGTCTCCACTCGCCACTTCGGCCCCACCAAGTAAATCCCTTGTGTTGGTTCGCTTTTTCAATTCAGCGAAATGCGGCTCCGGTCCAGACCGCCTAATTTGTCGAACCGCAAAAACCAACAAAACGGCGGCCCTATTAAACAACTGAGCAAAACTTATCGGCCCAATTAGTTTGAGTATGCATAACTGAATAAATGGGCCGTACCATTCCGATTTCTTGTCATATTGACACGTGTCATGTGTGTACACGTATGCTACTCAAGGGGCTAAATGTTAAATTATCGAAAGTTCTGTCCGCGAAGGAATTTACGTTTCCAATTAACTGCCAAAGAAATATCATCTCCCGTTTCCGGCTGGTCGGCGAAGATGACATCATCCGTCTCCGGCAATACTCTCCGACGCATTCTTCAGTCGCTTCCTCTTCAATCAAACTGGAATCCATCTTCGATTTCTCATTTCCTACTCCAGAATTTCGCAACTCGTCGTTTTAGTACCGAGTCGATCGGAAACGAGTTCAGTGGAAGCAACGCCTATGATCTTCTTCAAATTCCTGAAACCAGTTCGTCCGATGAAATCAAAGCCTCCTTTCGGAAACTCGCTAAAGAAACACATCCCGATGTCGCTGGTGCCAAGACTGCTTCTCAACGCTTCGTCGACATCCTCGCCGCTTACGAGGTTCTCAATCTCTGAATTTCCTTTGATGAACTTTATTTTCTGGATGTTTTTAGTTTAGAAATTTATTTCCGATTTTTTTTTTAATAATTGGAATTTGATTTTAAGAATTTAGGGAGCTAAGATGTTGTGCAGATTCTATCAGATAGGGAGAAGAGGGCACATTACGACAGGTACTTATTATCTCAAAGGAAAATAATGAGGGAGTACACTAGGCAGGGATCGAGGTTGTATGTGTATGAGAAGGAGATGAAAGCATTCAAGCCTATGGAAGTTGTGGAGTGGCTGAGATGGTACAGATTAGCTGTGAAGGATATATTAGGGGCGGAGAAGAATGTGGCGGTTGGAGGAGGCTATTTTGATGCACTTGAACGTGATTTTTATTCGGCTGTACAAGCGGCTTATTATGGACCTGTTATAGAGGATTGGAATCTTCTTCCTGATTGTTTTGAAGCCGAGGAGAGGTCGTATGGGTGGACGCCGGAGTTGTTGCATTTGGTTTCAGGGCGTGATTTGTTTGGGAAGATATGTGTGGCTGGTAGAGGGCGTAAGTTAGAACAGTCTTTTAGAGAAAGGTTGGATGCATCTACTTCCTCTGGTTCTGATGCTTGTGGTTACATTGACAAAGTAGACGATCACTTGGACTCAGAAAAGATGATGAATGATCCGAGTCAGGCAGTAGCACGCGGTGATTTTTTATGTGACCCTTACGCAAATTTAGAGTTGCATTTATCTGGAAGGGTTGTTGCTGTTGCTACTAGAGTTCCTCCGAAGAATAATTTTGGTGATCCTTTGAGTGAGACTTCCCTCGATCACATACATGTTTACCTTATTAATCAAGGATCTGGGATTCCATTGAAAAATGTAGGACCAACAATGTCAAGGACTCCAGTGGGAACAATAACTGGACTGGGTTCAAATCCAGAAGAAGGGTCTTGTGATGTCTACAACGGCAATGGTAACAAGACCCATGTGGTCATGAAGCATAGAACATTACTGGTTAGTTTTTGGTTTGGACTTAGCTCATGTTTTACGGGTTTAGGCATCATTAATAGTATATTTAATGCTAAAGTTCCAATATTTTCATCCTAAACCTTGACAGAAAGAAGTCTTTTTTTGCATCGTGTTTCAGGTGAGACACATGCACTGGTATCAACTTGGAGATGAAGTTTCTGTTTGTGAGTGTAGATGTAGCAGAGCCAGACTACCACCAAGCAGGTGAGCTTTTCAAGTTTGTTCATTTGCCACTTGGTAACAATTAAGAATTTTCGTACTCATCATTAGCAAATTTATAATAAAGCATCAGGCTTCCGTTACAATGCATGCGTTAAAGTTGCACATGTGCCAAATAGTGGACAAATTTTAATTTTTCGCATGAAATATTATTGGTTAGATAGAAAGGAATGACGTTTGTTGGTATCTCAATATGGGAGATTCTGTATTGTAGTGTTGTAAAACCTGAAGCCTGAAGGCTTTTGATGGTCCTTTTGTTCCCGAACTATTATTATTCTCTAATTATATTCAGGATTGTTCATCCGTGCATTTTTTTTTGCAACAGATTCTGGTTGTTTGAGCCAAGATGTGATATGCATGACATTGGTGGTTGGTATGTTGAGACGTATGGCAGAGATAAGAAAGGCAGGACGGTTCCATCCCGTAGATACTGGGATGCCTTTGATTCAAATGATGAGTCAGACAAGTACGTCATCGTTTCTCTGGCCTCACTGTTGATCACTCTAGCCTATGCGTCTGACCATTTTTAATTCTGGATTTTTGAAATATACGTTAAACGATCACATTTTTGTCTTGAAATAAAGCTTCATAATAACTTGATATCTGCACGGGCAACTGGTTACGATTATCAGTACAATATACAGTATCTATATACTGTTTAGTTCTTTTTGAGATTCAAGTATATGATGCTGATGGTCCCAATTGGCGTTGGTTTCAGGAGACTTCATCCTGCGGTGTATCTCCTTGGAACAGCATACAGAACACTGGATATTGAAGAGTCAAGGAGTAGGAAAGTTACATGGAGGAGTATTATTGAACACAAACTTGGTCAAATTCTGAAGTGGAGCAAGCAGTTTGCTCAGTTGTGAACTTTGTAGGTTTTCCTAATGAAATCGCGTATTCCAGATGGGTGTCAAGATGCTTGTTGTTCTAATAAGAGTGACGTTCTGCCGCAACTTCACGGTATAGGTATGTTATGTTTGACACCCCAGGATGAAATTATGGTCTCTAAAGCTTCTGGGCGTGGCGGTTGACCTGGAACAAAATGTACTCACATAGTCATTTTTTTTGCTGGCGAATCCAAAAAATGCTCAAGCTTTTTCTTCGGTTATGTACTTTAGAAAGATCTCGGACATGGTACAGCGCTTTTATCAACAAAAGGGCACTGGAGCGGGATCTAAAGCAAAGGCCTTGAGATACCAATTTGAAAGCCATATACAGTAAATTTTTTGCTTGAAGGGATTCATGCAAGTCCTCACGTAAGTTTTATATTCTTGAAGCATATCATGAGTCTTGAGTCTTGACACTGTGGCTTCATATGTTGCTTGTGCGCACAGGGGGGCGAGGAAGCTATTTATGGCAGTTTCTCCATGTAAGATGGTGCATGATAAACACACCACACCCTCTCGTCCCAATGTTTTAAGTATCAGTCAGATGCCTTGCACTGGGAAGTCAAAAACCAAAGTGGAATGCAATCCTGTTGTTGTAAAACACAGTATGAGTGCCTGACTCAGCTAGGAGAGGCAATTACTTGATCTCGGGTGACATGCCATGCATCAGGCCTTTATGTGGTTCAGCTTGATGGTGGTTAGGACTTACATGTCCAGAGCATAAGTTAAGGTTTCACCACATTTGGTAAATATATGGTTTTCTTCTTCTTTTTTCTCAGTAATGGAAACAAGCAACTCACAGAGAGGCCTGTCTTTAATTTCGCAGGAAACTACGTTATTATTGTGTTTTTACTCCATATTTTGATACCTTGCTTTTTTGTGAACAGAGCAAGCGATATACTGCAAGGAGAGAGATTGATCGAGAGCTGGATGACAACTGACATGGGGGTCAATACCTTTCTGAATGTTTTAATTGGTTGAACTTTCAAAAACATACTAAATTGGTAAATGTCTACCAACGTAATTTTTTCCTACATAAATTAATTTTATACAAGGTGGCACCATTTTTACAAAGGTGGTAAACTACACAGTACTCTTTTAAACCGGCCATCATTTTTGTGACGTTCCGGCTTGACTTTTCTCAGTCTAGGGAGGATTCCTCAATTTATTGGCAATCCGCAATCGTATGATTCAATAGAGAGTCCAAATAATAGGTCCTTTCCTACTAAAACGCTAATTCCTATTTAAACCAGAAATACTCTACTCATCGTCTTATTAGCTAGCAGCCATGGCCCAAAACATCAGTCCTAAGAGGCTGACAATAACTTTAACTTCTTCATATAGCACAATTAACGACGTTTCATCCCTAGTTTCACAGTCCCCGAACACCAGCTCTTAAAGCAACTCAGAACCTGTAGTAAACTTCAGAAACAAACCCAGAACAGTAGCAAAAGAATGGATGATCAGTTTCAAACTCGTTTTAACACATATGAACCATAAATAAGGGGTTTAATGAACATGGAAAAACTCACAATCTCCACATTGTTCCAAAGACTCTTCCTAGCCCAAATGTTTCATTAACAACCAATACCTTTTCTCTAGCTATCACCAACTTGTCAAATTAATTAGTTCCAAGCTTATCACCCGGACATGTCAGCAGGGTTCACTTCAGTTGCTATCTTCTTAATCTTCACAACACCGGTTTCCACAGTGAGTGAGTAGTGCTTTTATGTTCATTTTATTTTCATGGATTGTTGTTCACTCACCATGAGTAAGTAGTGTTTTTGATGACAAGGGTTTGATGAATCCTTTGATACTCATGAATGGTTGAATGATTTTCTACTGAGTTTATGAACGAATTTGGTTAAGTTTTGAGTATTTGACTTACACTCATGTGATGCATATTAGGTGAAATGCTTGATAGAATTGCATGAATACTTAAATCTTATGACCAACCATAGTAAGACTAGCGAGTATTGTGACCAATCAGGGCGATACTTGTTACTCGAGCATAAACGTCTAGTGTAAAATGTTTTCAATGGAATTAGTAAAATCTGGCCAATGATACTAGTTAAACTGATTTCTACATTAGTAATTCAACATGCATACCAGTGAGAATTGCTAATGTCATATATATTGCTCATATGTGTAATTCAACATGCATACCAGTGAGAGTTACCACATAGTTGCATGTCTAGACTTATATTAACCAAATCTTTCTCAAAATTATTCTACTTAATTTCAGAAATCGTTCAATGTAATTCGTGAGTACCATTAGTGAAGTATGTCCGAGTCGTCTTCTTTTTAATTACTTATTTACGTTACTTATTACCAAACCAAACCGAACCCTCCCAAATCTTTAGAATTATTTAATTGATAAGTAGTTGATAAATCTAGGTTGCACCGTTCTTTTGAGTACGACACTAGGTCACCCTAGTTCCTTATAAATTTTTTTTGACTTGCGATATCCTACCATTTACTACACATCAAGTATTTTCCATCGTGGTTCACATGCAAACCTCTCCGAACTAAGTCTTAAAGGAGCAAAATCGGAAGGTCATAACTTAGTGTCATTTACTTTCAGTACCTATTATGTGCCTTATACATCTTAACACACCTAACATACCCAATATAGAAAGTACATCAGATTACCTTAAGAGATTGTGTCATTGTCAGGTGCTGACTTGAGCGAGTGATGGTGCGTCATCGTATGTTTTAAATTAAATCATTTTCTTCTCTACTAGTATAATAGCTAAGTATGAGTCGATCCCACAAAGAGTGTGTAACGAAGTGACTTTTTCTTGAAAACTATGAACAATCGGGGGTTGTAATGTATATGGTCAAAAGCAAGAGTGAGTTCTAATATTTATGAAGTATATCGGTGTAGACAATCCCGTATGAAATTATGCTTTATCATAGACAAAAAATCCAATAACTTTTGTTTCATGCAAATTATATTCTCATCAAGGCATTGTAATTGCACACGTATTCCCGTCAAGGTTTATGCGACATAAATTATATTCTAGCTTAAGCATACTCGAATTCCGTCAAGGTAGCATAAATTTACTCCAACGCAACTCCTAATTGTCACCGTCAAACTACTCAACAAGTTTAACAATAGATAACAAATTATTCAAATAAAATTGCGGTTCAAGACTTCCGAATTTAAATAATTCCGGAACCATGAAATTACGCGCAAGAGAAGTAATAATAAAACATGTTACAACATTAAGAACAAGTCTCAGAAACAAGCATTCATAGGTTCACGCCCAAATTGATACAAGAAATTTAACTAGACATTCTAGTAACAACATCATAAATAAAGGAGAAAAATATAGGAATTGCCGTCTGATGATGAAGCTTGGTCGTCTCTTCTCTGTTCCGTACGCCTCCCTTGCTTTACGCCAACGATGCGTGATGCCTCCTTGATTATTTGAAGATCGATCCACTGATAATAAATCCTAGCCCTAACTCTGTATTTATAGTAGTAGCATACTTGGACTTTACAAAATCTTAAAAATAATCTAAAATCCACAATTTAGTAAGTTAGAATAATTTTATTAGGATTTGAGAATTTTTATCATTATCAAAAATGATTTTAGAAGGTGAAAGATGGTCAAAATTTGACGTCACGTCGTTATATGCCTCAAATTAATTCCCTCTCTTCTTCACTAGAACATCGATTAAATAGGGGTCAATCCCACAGAGAACACATAGCAAAGTTAATCATCCTGAAACTAAAGAATGTTTAGGGTTTGTGAGAGATTCGATTGAATGCAAGTCAAAACACATGTTTGAATGAAAGTAGGGTGCTTCCAATAATTATGAAATATATAGACGTAGAACTGTCGCTTATGAATTCATGCTTTATCATCGACTACTGAAATCCTAAAACAATATTTCATGCAAATTATATTTCTTATAAAGATATTCTAATCACATACAACATCCCGTCAAGCCTTATGTGATATTAATTCTCGTCTAGTCTAAAAATTAACAAATGCCGTCAACATGGGATACACTAATTCTTGTCTACTCCTATTCAATTAGTTTAACAATCAGAATCAACTGATTGTAACA
Source organism: Echeveria elegans (assembly GCA_035048345.1). NCBI lineage: Eukaryota > Viridiplantae > Streptophyta > Magnoliopsida > Saxifragales > Crassulaceae > Echeveria > Echeveria elegans. The sequence goes on from JAWWMW010110929.1 coordinate 9,211, forward strand.
CCTTAATTTGCGGTTCAAGATTTCTCTTATTAGTATGAATATGAAAGCATAAAACTAAGCGCATAAGAATTATTAATAAAACATGTTATGTGATTAAGCACATGTTTCAAAAAAAACAGATTCTTAACTTCAAGTTCAAACCAAAACAAAAAAATGAACTAGACACGCTAGCAATCGTTCAACATCATAAGTAACCAGGAAATGTGAGAAATAGCCTTGATGGTGTTGATGCTAGTGCTCGACCGCCGTCCTCCTTACTTCCGCCTCTTGTATGTCGAGTGCTCAATGATTATTCCTCAAACCCTAGCATTTGCCTTGTATTTATAGTAATAGAATACTTGGGCTCTAATAAATCCTAAGTAGTTTGTCTAAAGTAATATTTAGAACGTTAGAATAAATCAATTAGGGTTAGGAGATCTTTATCATTACCGAAACTGATTTTAGAAACTTGTAGGTGGAGCTGACTTCATTATTTTGCGGGTAAAGGTCGGTGCTGACACCATTCCTCGGTGCAAGTCTGTGCGCGAGTTCATCAGTCGCGCAGACCCTGTCTGTGCGCAACCTTACTTGCGCAGATTTTATGCTTTACTTGCGCAAGTTCAGTTTTGCCATTTTATTCTCGCCTTTGCAATTCCACTTTGTTCATGTCCATGTATCACCTTACTTTAAAGTGAAATGTTTTCAATATATTATTTTAACGCGTTTTCCTCCCAAACCCTTTTTATCGCCTGAAATACAAACTACGCAAACGAAAACAATCTTGTACACAGCAATATACAAACAAGCACAACATTAGAGTACAACATGAGCGTATACATATCCTCTATCAAATCCTCCACTCTTAAACTTCTTAGTCCCAAACAAGGCCTAATCATCAAGATGAAACAACATTCATGTTTACCTGATTGAAGACATACAACCAGACTCCTGTTCTAACATTATGCAACAACTCATGCATCTCTTGCGCATCCGATGGAGCGTATTTATATGATCCATCGAGTCGTTTATTCCCATGCATTAATTATATTTTTGTGATGAAATGTTACGTTTTTGTAGTGTTTCATAT
>JAWWMW010110950.1:0-10275 GCA_035048345.1 Echeveria elegans
TCAACAAATCCGTATCTCTTGGGGGCGTTCGTGATCACATTCACGTTTGAAACAACCTGATCCAGAGAGTTTCTTTTAAAAAACTCGGAAAGAAAGTCTTCATCCATCCAAAAATCGAGATCTCCGATCCACAGCGTCCGAGGCACGTTAGGATTAGCCGGATCCATCATCACAATAAGAGAGCCGGCTCTGCACAATATCGATAGTAAAAATAAATACCCCTTAGACAGTAAAAATCCCACCTCCTATTAATCTTTTTTTTTTTCAGACAAACCCTAGATCTAAAAAAAGAAGACAAATCAGACCCCAAAACAGAGTGATTATCAGAGAATTTAGAGGAGAAATCCACACCTCCGGATGTGTCACTTGAAGAGATCAAATCGCCTTCAAATTGGACTCCAATCGCCAAAACCGATGAGAAATAAAGGCGGATGGATGGATGAGGAAGGATATCAATTCTCTTAACTCACCCCTCGGCCCTTTCCCAATTCAACACGTCTTCGTTTCATGGGCTGGCTTTCGACACTGGGCTGGTGTAAACTTTTGACAGACATATCCACGTGGTCGGAGCCAATCTTATCATGCGGTTCCAAAAAATCAGCCAGAATTAAAATTAAATATTGCAATGTTTAAAAAAATTAAATAATTAGAACACTTGAAATTTAATAATTTACATTGCAATTTTTTTAAAATCTCAATATTGGTTAAAGATCGAACATTCCTAAGGCATCATCTCAGGGAGCTCTTAATCGCACCCCCACGACAAAAAAAGAAAGAAAAAATTACCAAATTATAAAAGACCGGAGCGTAAAGTGTGGAATAGGCTCTGGTCTTTACAAGAACGGAACGTATTGTGGGTGAAATACGCTCCGGTTTTTAAAGGACCGGAGCCTATTCCACACAAAGACCAGAGCGTATATTACACAAAACCGGAGCGTATTGATCGATAATATACGCTCCGGTTTCCACTAAACCGGAGCGTATGCTCGACTTTTTTTTTATTAGATTTTTTTTTCTTTTATTTTCCGGATATAGTTTGTACAATTTTATTTGCTTTTATTTTCCGTATTATATCCTTTGAATATATTTAATTAACATTTGGGAAAAATAACATATACTGATTTTTTAATTAACATGAAAGGTAAACTAATCAATTAAGACTCCAGAAATAGAAATTACAGGCTTGCAAAAATAAAAAATTAAATTTTTAGACTTAATTGAATGATGATTGCGGACGATTTACCTTTTCCAGACTCATACTGTTGCCTAGCGAGTCTCTGCCAACACATGAAAGAATATGAAATCAGTCCAAACCACAAAAAAATAAAACATTACTAACAATTTGATGATCGGTTTGGAAACGTGCTGATGAAATGAAGGAAGATGATGAGTATGTAAAGCACCAAATCAGTGGGTTTATTCTCAGATGCAAAGCGGGTATGTAAACTTTCTAAATTGGAATCTGAGTTGGAATCGAAGCGATTCACCTCCACACCGTCACCGTCTACGGTCCTGGCCGTTTGCGCTTGCTCTTCGCGTTCGTCAATCGTCGTTCGTGTCGCGTTGCCTTCCTCTGAATTCGTCTTCGTCGCCGTTCACGTCGCCTCTTCATCACGAATAAGTGTAGGTAAATTCAGCGGGGGACGGTAGTGGATTTGGGATGATGAGGGTAAACTGTCGAAATTTTCAGAAGAGGTAAGGGTAAATTGGGAAAGTAAAAAAGCGACGATATGTAACTGACAGAAGCGGCTCCCTGGTTATTAATAGGGAGATAATTAATAGGGAGATAATCATATGACCAGCATTTAATTATTTCCATTTAGCACTAAAAAGGGTAATTAAATCATCACAAGTCATAAAGTTTAAAAGCAAATCATATCCAAACCTGATCCCGATTCTATCCCATTACCAAAATCATTTTAAATATTTTCTTCCTTGATTCTCGGTCGGAATGCAGCTAATCGGAATTCAGCAAAAAAATATTCTCCTTTGACTAACGCAAATGAATATATTTACTTTATTTATGGATTATTTCGCCAACGAATTTATTAATTATTAATTCAGCAAAAAAATATGAATTGGAAAATTTTATGAAATTTATGAATTGGATTATCTCGCCAATTCAAATTTTATTAATTTAGCAAAAAATAAACTGTTACCTGTTTGAGTTATATAATTCCCGAACTGTCCATTATATATACCTGACAATTTTCCTGTCTCCTAATTGAATAGTTTAATTCTTGAATATTACAAAGCAAATGACTTTTCCTTTCCCCTTTTTGAATTTTATAATTCATGAATTGTGTACATTACAGACGCTACAAACACACCAACTTCCAGCCCTTTGAAATCCTTCACCAAGACCTCATTACTCCTGCCCCTGAACCCTGGAGAATCAGGAACCACAAAGCTGTTTTCTCAGCCGCAACAGGCTCTGCTTTACTCTCTTCCGCCGCCACCGATTTACTCAAACCCTTGGTAACCGACTTGTTCTTAATCTGTGACCACCTTCGCTTCCTTAATCCGTTACTCAATCGATCGCTTCGACTCGGAGAAGCCTGCGAGAAATGCGTCAGTGGACTCTAATGCTGGAGCCGAGTCTGAATGGCGTGAGGTTATGCTCTGGACACGAGCTTCGTGTAGTTTCAACAGACGTTCATCTGCGTTCTCCTCCTCTCAATTGCCTCGTCCACGCCGTCATCGGCACTCAATTTAGGGTTCCGATCTCCGTCTTCGTCTATTTGATTCTGGTACTCTCTGCTATCAGATGATCCGATGAAGGAAGAAGAGCAAAGTGAGAAACAAAAATTTCTGCAAATTGTTGACTCTATCAATCCAAATGGAATCCCGAAAAATTAGGGCAATATACAGCAAAACAAATCTGCCCATTATACCCTTAGCCGTATATACTTTGATTAATTTAAAATTAAATCAGAATTAAAAGTTTATTAATAATCATTGATCTAAAAGATAATCAACGGTAAAGATTTCTTAATACTTTTTATTTTAAGCAGACTTTATATCTGATCCCTACCCTTTTGGATTAATGAAAGAAAAGTGCAATACTAACAATTGTTGCTCCTGATTTTATGAAGATACATTTGATTTTTCCAAATGAGTACGTAGCACTTACTGAGTAGCGTTGGTATTTTAAAACTAAATATCCGGTCGTTGGAATCAAAAATAGAGTAAATGTTATAAACATGAAGGCTCTGTTTGGTTGTGGGAAAAGATAATTTAAAGAAAAATGATTTTCTCATGAGAAAATTTTAAGGAAAATTTGATCTTAATTTACCTATTCTTTGCATTTTTTCCATACAACCAAATACATAATTTCATTTTCACTCAAAATTTTCCTTTCCACTTCTTTTTTCTCGCAACCAAACGGAGCCGAAAGGAAAAGTAATACTCCCTCCATCGTTGTATGGTGTTTCCATTTGCTTTTTGTCACGAAATTTAAGTATTAATTGGTTTTGAGAAGAGAAAAAGTGAAAACATGAATGAGTAGAAAATAAAATAAGAAATAAAATATTATGTGAGAAATAAAATTAGAAAGGATAATTGATCAAAATTGAAATAAAAAAAATACCTAAAATGAAAATAAGAAAAGAAAAATACACCAGTCAACAGCCACCACCCCAAGTCCCCAATTTCCAAGAAGTTGACTTTCCTTACAAAAACAGGCCACCCATTTTGAGGCCCAATCGGAGAGTCGTAGTGTAACGTTCTTACGCCACGTGTACATCCACGTCACTACATAACAAATCAAACCGATCATATACTGTAGCACACTTACACGACAACATTCGGGCAAAGGTTTTGCTAGTAAAAAATGTCGGATATATCGAAGGTGGGATATAACAAGGGTTGCGGATGTCCGGTTCACTGCCCCGGCGGCAACTCTTGCAAGTGCGAGACAAACAAGGCTCTAGATGGTGGACAGTGGCGGAGACATGATTTTAGTTCTATATCTTGACTAGTTAAGACATATATGGTTGTATTTAGGAGTTGGAGATAGAAATGGGGCTAATATCCTTGTTTATTCTTGAGAATCAAAATTCAATATCCACCACTCAATAAAAAAAATCTCCAAATTTTAATAGGGTTGTAGCCCAACCAAAAAGTGGCTAGCTACGCCACTGGTGGAGCCTCGGCGATCGATGCACTTGCAATCCATGCAGGTGCACCGAAACAGAGATTAGGAGCGGATTTTTTTTTTCTCGATTAAGGGTGGAATCAATAGTACAAGATCAATCTTGTTCAGGATACTGAATCACGTACATAACAGACAATAAAGCTCAGGCCAACAGACACCTCCACAACAACACAAATCGCTACATGCGACTGTGACAGAACTCAAGACCAAACCCGCCTCAATGAGACGGTTTCGACGAACAACCATAACACTAAATAAAATAAAACTTTCACACTGAAGTGAAAAGAATAATAGATATACCCACTAAAGTGGGAAGAAATAACAGACCTCTCACACTAAACGTGGAGAGAAATAACGACTAAGGCTTAGATAAACTGCTACCCACAATCATGGAAAACATCGGAAGGTAATTCACAACCCATCCATACCGAAATTAACTCTGTTTATCACCAGAAGAATGCCCGCTGATCTTTCTTACAATTCTCCCATTGTTGCGCCGTAAACCTCTACTTGCTCACATCTAGATTCTCTTTTGAATCCAATTTCAATTTCTTTCTGTTAGCCGTACTCGAAACCAGATCCGAACAATCCAATTGCAATTAATAAACTCCGTCAGAGTAGGCGAAGATGTTTTGAAGGCACTCAGCAAGGCAGACGACGATGTTTTGTTGGCCTCCGGAGTCCCAAGCGAAGACCATCAACAAAGAAAACAGACATGTACAATCTAGAGGAAGTTATGATGATGGATGACGGAGGTTGGCGAAGGAATGACGATAATCGATGACATCTCGACGCAAGGAGATGAGAAAATCGATGAAAATCGCTGAAATCACCAAAATCGTCGCCAATCGCCGAAACGGGGCTTTCCGAAACTTGATGCTTTCCGATAGGAGCGGATTTGAGACAACTGGGACTGGCGTGCTTTGACGAAATGGCGAAACAAGTTCTGAAACTTGGTTGTATCATGTATGGAATAAGAGTTAGTTAGTACTTTAATGTCGAAATGTTGTGCTATGCTGTAGTATGTGAATGCGATTTAAAAATCTATCATAATGCTTTGTTACTTTTAAAATTAATATAAAAATGAATGAAGTTTAAAATTTTCATATTTCGATGAACATTTAAAATGTTTTGTTACTTTTACATTAATTTTATAAAAAAATGAATGTTTTTAAATTATCATTTTTATATCTAATTTATCATTTTTTTGACGTACATTTAAGAATATAATAAATAAATTATAAACTATTTTATGAAAATGAATTAAAAATTACAAGTAGAATTAATTTTTGACACTTTTAAAAATATTTAATTAACCAATCTATTCTGCGTTTACAACACCACCGACTTTCACACTTCCATCTAATCATGCGCACGACCCTAAGCGCACGTTAGTGAGCACCAATCATTTCAACGTTAACTGGAAATCAACTGAACAACGACGACGATGCGATCCATCAGAAACCGATTCGTTCGGAATCGCGGTAATCAATATATCTGAATTGGCGTTGATTGCTCGCCATGGAGACCAGTGGAAGAGATAGCAGATCTTGGATGCAATTTAAAGGGCGAGTTTCGTTTATTTTTATTGTGAGTTTCGAATTCGATCGATTTGGATTTTGTTGGGTAGTTTCTGAAAGAGTGTTTGGTAATGTGTGAATAGTGGTCAGGGTTTTGTTGGTTGATGTGCTTATTCTGAATGTTGTGTGGAATTAGGGTTTGGCAGTTCATCAATTTGGTGATATGGTGTTTTTTTAATTGTTGTAGTTAATCCTTAGTTAATTTGCATTCTGTGCAATTGGCCACTAGTTGCGGAAGTGTTGACGCTGAATTTTCCGTGCTATCCAGAGATATAAATTTTGGGAGGCATGCTGATGATGAATTGAGGAACCAATGTTGTTTGTTCACCCTTGCTTCATGTATGCATTTGCATTACACATGCATTAAATATTTGTGCAACTCTTGTTTTTGTAGTGCGGTGTCTTCAGATTTACACATTGGAGTTTCCAGATCATGTAATTATGAAAGAGCATTATAATTTACGCCATCTTGCAGATATTTTTACCTTTATTTTCTGTTGCATCTGCTTGTGTGAATTTTTTTGCATGGTACTAATGTCATCAATGTTTTACTGTAGATCATGTTCGTTGTGGTTCAAGTTAGTCGAAACGTTGCAGCAACAGATGTTTCAACTTTGTGAGGAATTCTGATATTTGACGAAAACTTAAGCTTGCAACCATTTTTTTTCCTTTTGTTTGTCTTGACTTAGTTAAGTATATACTGCGCTCCAGATCTAAAAGACTCGGAGAGAATGAGCTTCTATGCAGCTGCGAACAATGCAACAAGGGGAAGGTTACATTTTTTCTGACTTTAAAATATTTGGTTTGTGTGCGAGAAGGAAAAATATGAATTTATTGCATTGTCTTTCCCTGTGGAAGCCTATGCTGCTAACTATCTCCATGGGGTTTATACATTTTGACTATTTTTGGACGTTTTCTTTTATGTACAGGAACAAGATCTGAGAACTTATTTCACAGGAGCTGGAATTGCTAATTACTCAGACGAGAAGGTATTTCATAAACGTTTTTTACTTTTGTGTGAGTTCAAATTCTGGCTGATTATGTTCATATAAATTCACACAGGATATAAATGTCATTGTTACATACACTGACATCTCAGGTGCTGTCCGAACCGGCACTGTGAAAGCTGAGGATCTCTCTGCTTCCTGGATTTGGGAAAACCCATTGGGGGGTAAACGTCCCGAGGTGAAAGATACACCGGTAAAGTATTTATATTGTTTACTTTGAAAATGAGTTTTTGCTTGGCCATCAGTGTCTGTATTGGGGTTAGAAATCGATCACTGATTTTCTGTTTTGGAACTTAATTCAGCATGTAAGTGGCGTTTTACCTCCACGGATACAATTCAAACGTGATTTTCACATTCCAATGAATGATCAGCTAGATGGAGATAGAATACAACAGTTGGGGAAATCAGGAATCAAACCTGTGAAGCTCTTACGTAAGGTGATTGTTAGCTCAGTCAAATAATGTGTTGTCATTTTTCTCTGTCATGCTGCATGTGAAAAAGTTTTTCTGTCCACAGAAATTACGAGAAGAAAGATGGAAGCAGAGAACTGCAGAGTTAATTCGTCAAGACAAGGAAATGGACAACCAGATGCAAGAAGCAGCTATTGAAAGGTCGAGGAACCTTGATACTACTGCAAAGACCCAGTACAGCATATGGAGGAGAGATTACGAAAACCCAAATTCTGACTCAATCTTAAGACTCATGCGTGATCAGATCATTATGGCTAAAGTTTACGCTACGATTGCGAAAGCCAAGAATGATACTGATCTTTACTCTTCTCTCATGAAACAATCCAGAGAGAGTCGCAGTGCTTTAGGTGAAGCAACATCTGATACGGAGCTTGACGCAAGGTATATGATTTGCATTTCTGAAAGGCTGTATAATTAACTATGCAGATGTTTGGTTCTTTTAATGAAAGCTTCATTTATGATGTTAATCAGGGCACTTGAACGAGCAAAAGCAATGGGTCGTACTCTGTCGGTTGCCAAAGACCAGCTGTTTGATTGCTTGACAGTGGCTCGGAAGTTAAGAGCCATAATTCAGTCAACAGAAGACAACATCAATGCGATGAAGAAAAAGAGCTCTTTTTTGACACAGCTTGCGGCAAAAACGGTCACACAACCGCTGCACTGTCTTTCTCTATTGCTATCAACAGACTATTATGATCTGCAAGGTACACAAAAGCAGGATGTAGACAAGACCAAGGTTGAAGATCCTTCCCTATACCATTATGCCATCTTCTCAGATAATGTGCTTGCAACATCCGTAGTAGTGAATTCTACGCTGGCACACACGAGGGAACCTGAAAAGCATGTCTTCCATGTAGTTACAGACAAACTGAACTTTGCTGCGATGAAGATGTGGTTTCTGGCCAATCTTCTTCCCAAAGCGACCGTTCAAGTTGAGAATATTGACGATTTTAAGTGGCTCAACTCGTCTTACTGTGTTGTTCTGCGGCAACTGGAGTCTGCCCGTATGAAAGATTATTACTTTAAGGCTAACCTCTCCTCCTCCCTATCTGTTGGGGCCGACAATCTCAAGTACAGGAATCCGAAATACCTCTCTATGCTGAATCACCTTAGATTTTACCTCCCTGAAGTGTATCCCAAGTTGGACAAAATCTTGTTTCTGGATGACGATATTGTGGTTCAGAAGGATTTGACGCCGCTCTGGTCAGTTGACATGAAAGGGATGGTGAATGGTGCAGTTGAGACATGCAAGGAGAGCTTCCACAGATTCGACAAGTATCTCAATTTCTCAAACCCAAAAATATATGAAAACTTCGACTCCAATGCATGTGGCTGGGCCTTTGGCATGAACATGTTCGACTTACGAGAATGGAGGAAGCGAGACATCACAGGCATATACCATCACTGGCAAAGCCTGGTAAGCTGAAATCTCCCATTTTCTTATCACTTACACAGCTCAGTTTCATTTTCTCCAGAAACTAACAAATACGACATTCCAAACAGAATGAAGACAGGACTCTGTGGAAGCTCGGCTCACTACCTCCAGGTCTAATCACATTCTACAACCTGACATTCCCTCTAGAACGAAGCTGGCACGTCTTGGGACTGGGCTACGACCCTGCGTTGAACAAAACAGAAATAGAGAATGCTGCTGTCGTCCACTACAACGGCAACTACAAGCCCTGGCTCGATCTTGCCATAGCCAAATACAAGTCTTACTGGTCTCGTTATTTAACTTCTGATAACCCCTACCTTCAACAATGCAAAATCATTCAGTAAATTATACCACATATTTTTCAAACGATTATTGTTCCCTTTGTATGCAATAAATCTTCACTCCATGAGTGTGGACCGCTCTGTTTCGTGCTTTGACTTCGAACTTGAAGTTTCATTTTGGTGGTCAACTCCGTTTAGGTCGAACCTTTTATGTTGTTTATAGTATCATTTTGTAGCTCAACCCTCGAAACATTTGAAATTGGTTAAAGTATTTGTGTGGCCCTTCACAGCTTACTACTTTTCAATGAATAACTGCTTGGAGGAGAGATTTCGGACGCCAAAGAAATTTTCCAAGAGGCACTTGAAAAAGATCTTTTTATCTGGGTAACTTCCTCTACAAAGAACTACTCTGCAAGGATGATAAGATAGAGGTTGCTTACAGCCTAATCAATGGGATTGTCATTAAGGGCTACCGATTCGATCCAGCATCCATAATCCTAGTCATTGATGAGTTGGGAAAGGTGGGTAAAAATAAAGAGGCTGATATATACTGTCACCGAACATTATTAGTCAACGATACTAACCTCCTTAGAGACTAGGACATTATTTGTCCTGGAAAATCATGCTGAATATCCCGTTCATGCCATAGAAATGCTTGGTAAATTGACAGAAACTGGAGCTGGAGGGTAACATATTTTCATTCCTTAATGTCTTCTGCTTCTACAGAGTACTTGAGATTATATGCCTCTGTGCATACCACTTGAAATTCCCATTTGAATCAACCTTAACAGGATTCTTGGGAAGCTATCTTTCTTGATAAATATTTTCAGAGCTACTGGATCAAATGTGTCTCTGCTGATCCGAACTCTCAAATGCTTTTTATCAGTCTCCTGCAGTGCCTATAAGCTATGCAGCAGGACTCGTTCTTATGAAGGGTGCTCTATGTATTGAAGAGAATATGCGATATTAGGAGATGGGAAGATTTGAGCACACATATTCGAGCAATATTTCGAGGGAGTAATACAAACCGGCTAGTTAGCTTCTGCTTAGCCTTTCTGGTCTCACAGACTCATACAGAGCTATGTTACAGACTTACAGTATGCTTATGCCAAATATTTGGTTTGCAGATTAGCAAGGACAAATTAGGTTATGACGTATGATTCCATTTCATTTTAATTACAAGTGAAAACTGTCTGATAAGTACCCTACCAAATTTGGTTGCTTTTGAGGACAGCCTTACATAGACCAAATATGACATTTTATGCATATTTCATGATTAAATAAGGTTGACACTTCATGTTTTTCATATTAAATGAATTTGGATGATTGTTTAAATTTACCCAATA
>JAWWMW010110960.1:0-10275 GCA_035048345.1 Echeveria elegans
TGGACGATGTAGAAATAATTTTTTTTTTTAAATAGTTACGGATTTAAAAAAATATACATATTAGGCTTCTGCATTGGAGAGGCTCTTAGAGGATAGACTAATATGTTGTTCCAAATATTATAGATATTCTTGGAGATACTCACACTAGACTAATGTACCAAAGTCATGTCTAGAGTCGGTAATTGTGCTTGGATCAACAATCTTACCAACAATATGGATTATAGGTCGAATGACCACTTGATCATATTCACAAATTTTCGAACAAGATAAGAATTCTTATTTGCCATGTCAAAACGTGTAATGATCAATGTATATTCATAGCCTCTCACTCTATGGATAAATATCCAAAAGCCATAGTTGAGATAAAATACAAAATCAATAGACTCACAAAGACACTATCATAAGTAGAAACTCCTACGTTACTTTTGTTGATTCCTCTTCTCTTAAATGATTTTCTCTCTTTGTTTTCTTGTCTTTTGAGTGGTAGACTTGACTTCCAATTTTCCTGTAATTTCTTCGCCCAACACCTTTATTCATAGAGTTTCGGGCATATAATGCAATTTGGGCGCGCAACGTAACCACTCCACACGTTATGGACAATCACTATCGTTGTAGAAAACGGGTCTATAGTATTCTGACTGGATTTTGTAGAATTATTTTCAAATTTTAAGTTGGGCATCACAAATGTTTATCTATAATGAAATCAAAAAAATTCGTAAGCGGCTTATTAAAAAAGTGGAAGATATATTGCACAATGAAATTTCATGTGAGAAAATGACCATCAATAAGGCGAATATGGAGATAAAAACCTTGTCGTATCTAAGAGCTACGAGGAATCTAACGATACTTTGCACCTAGACCTTCCCTGAAATGAATGAAGAAAAGGGATAACGAGGGTATATCCTTGGCTAACCTAATAAAAATAAATAATATGGCTAATTTCTTATTCTTCATTGTTTTCCCTAGAAAAGTAATAATTTACAGCTGAATTTTGAAGTTAACTTTAGTCTAGGACCTTCCCGGGGACTCTGGCCATCCGAATAATATACAAGCATTTGATTACTTGTCCAAAAGGGTGGCCGATCACATATCGAATTATACAATGAATACCTCAAGCCTTGTCGATGCTTCTGCCTCCCTCTACACTTTCGCCATCCCCAACATTCCGAATAGGCTTGACAGATCCAATTTCTTATTGTGGAAGACGCTAATCCTTTAAACTTTATCAGGCCTCAACTTCCACGGACACCTCAATGGCACAACCCCATGCCCCAGAAGTTTATTTTCAAAGGAGAAGGAACAGACGCAAAAATTATCACGAATCCTGCCCTACCAAACATGGTGGCAGAAGGACCAACGTGTCTTGGGTGCTCTTCTCATATTGATGGCGCACGAGACCCAAATGGTGGGTCACACGTCTGCTAAAAGGGCATGGACAACCGTCCATGAAATGTTTGCGGCTCAGAAAAGAGCCACAATTCGCCAGACGCGCCTTCAATTTCAAACACTGAAGAAGGGTGACATGCTGGTCGCTGATTACTTCTGGAGGATAAAGAGCTTCACTGATTCTCTAGCCAGCGTTGGCCATCTGAATCCTATCGATGATCTAATATACTATATTATAGTTTGGTTAGACCCACAGTACGACCTACTAGCAACTTCCTTGATCGCGTCAAATAACCCAATTTCGCTTACCAATTTCTATGCTTTTGTACTTTCGTATGTAGCAATGCAAATCGAATATTCAATTGGAGAAGTAGTGGTACACCACCGCCAACGCAGCTGCTCGCAACAAGTCATCCAATCACTGCTCTCCTCGCACGAACAAAGTCACAACTGATCGGGGAGCCAATCCTGGGCAATTGGGCACCCCACTTATGAGAAACCAATCAAAATCAAGTCCATCCCAGAATAGAAGAAACGGTGGGCGTGACCGAAACAGAGGCGATCGATTCCGGCAACGTTGTCAGATTTGCAGGGTCTACGGCCACGAAGCCTTTAATTGGCACAACCGATTCAATGAAGCGTACACCGTTGATGACACATGCTCCCTAACACAGCGAATCACTCCGCCACTCCGCAACCTCACTGGTATATGGATTCCGGCGCCACAGACCATTTGACAAGTGCATATTTTCAACAATCTCCCTCACTTGAAAAGTTGGACATGATCCCTAGAAAACTCGCTAAATGCAGTAGGCGTACTCATGTGGTGAATGTGCAACACGCAACTGCCCCTTAGCACACACAACTGTAAAATGAGTGTCATGCATTTGGCGCACATAAGTGTGTCCCTTGCGTCATGTACTTGGCCGAGGTCGTGTGCCTTCGGCTCTGATACCACGTGAAATGCTAGCATATTGCAATTTACATCCTCATTCAACTCAAAAGCCTTGACATGTGAGTTTTAGTGGTGTAATCCAATATATGCTTATCATTATTCTTTGAAACAAGCGATGTGAGACAATTTGACAAGTGCATATTCTCAACAGGGTCACCACTCACCAACTCCCGGTCCTGCTTGTTTTGTTCTTTCTCCCCATTCTGACCGGTAGTTGGGTTATCAGCAAAGTGGATTTTAGTAGATCAGGTATATTGTTCGTCACCTCTGGATCATCTCCTTTGTTATCGTTCTTCTCTTCAGTTTATGACTCAAAGGTGTCAGGACAAAGAGTTTCAGAGTTGGAGTCCTCATGCACTGCCCCATCTTTCGTTGTGAAGACATGAGTTATTTCACGCACCTCCCCAAATTTTGTGGTGACTCCTGAAATGAAGATATCCTCTCCAATTTTGTCACTGCCACATTTCTCTTCTATATACTTTTGCATCACCACATCTGCCTCTTTGGAGGTGAGTCACCCGTATATGACAGCAAATCTATTGTATTAGCCCAGTGGTTGTAGAGGGTTTATTATAAACCACACGTCACAGGTTCGAATGATTATCGTTGTTAAAGAAGGGAGGCTTTACTGGGATGATTTTTTTTAAAAAAAAAATTCCCCTGGTCCTTCTTTTGCTTCTTGTTTCTTTTCTCCTTCTTTCTTATGGGTTACTACTTTTCATTTAGATTCATTAGGAGCTCTAGAGGTCATGGGAGTTTTGGTAGTTGAGGGAGAAGCAATAGGGCCCTTGTTTTTGACAGGCTTCATATTCTTCTGACAAGCAGCCAGATCACATCTGTGCATCTTGCATTTGGAACAACCAACTATGGAGCTCTTCAGGGGCGGAGCCAGTATTTATATGTTAGTGTGCCTAGCTTCAATCACTTTGATATAGTAGTGTAGTTTCAATCATGATATATTGATAGAGGTCTTCGTGTATGGACCGGTTGATCCCTCTAGATGGGATAACCTTGGTCACATCAATCTCTACGCAAGCTCTAGCGAAGTGAAAGGCCGATAACTCTTTGTCTGATCATCAACGTCCAGAAAGTCCACAAAAGGATGAGAATGTAGCCTTCAACACAATCCTTATCATATAACTCAATGGGTAGCCTAACCCATTTGATAATCCGAGTAATCGAAACAATCAGAAGTTTGAGCGCCCAATCTCGTGATTTGAAAAAGTTAGCATTGTTTGAACTTTAGGGCTGGAAGTGAGTCTACACACTCGATAAAACTCAGGAGTCAGCTTGGTCAAATACCTGTTCAACACCGTCTTGTTTATAAATGAGTCAAGTATGAGCATAATTTTGATACTCGATTAGTAAACGAGTTGTGTTTGAGCTTGATCAACCCCGACTCATTTATGTTTATGAACAACTCATATAAGACTCGATCAGAACTCATATAAATACTCAATCAGAAACTCGTACAAATCTCAATATTACACACACATATATATATATATATATATATATATATATATATATATATCATAATTAAATATTTTGTCTTATTTATTTTTATATGCTAAGTGTTTAATTTATAAAAGAGCCATAAATGAATTTTAATTGAGTCTCAAGTAAGTTTTATTCAAGCTTTAATCGAGTAATTTGTTTTCAAACTGGATTAAGCTTCATGCTTATTAAGCTAACGAGTCGAGTTTGAGTATGCCAATAAATTAGCGAATCGAGTTTGAGCTTAACTACCAAAAACCTGATGAGTTTTGAGTCGAGTTTGAGCTTAATATATATATATATATATACAAGTGAATTGAGTTTGAGTTCTGCAATACTTGACTCGACTCACTTGAAGCCCTACTCCAAATCCATGATTAAGCTGATGTGCCTATCCTCCCAAATACTCGCAATCATAGCAGTTCTTTGAGACTCTAATTTGATGCCATAAACTGACGCATCATAGCCAAAGTTGGGTGCCCGATTTCAACCTGTGCAATAAAGGGTATGGGCGGGTGGCTGCCTAAGAAGAAATAAAAGAGACAGACGCAGCTACCAAGATAAAATCAAAAGTTTATTGTATGTTATCAAAAGGGTTTTTACTATGAAGGTGAATAAATAGACAGAGAATAAGAAAAGGCAAAAACCTAACTATTTGGTAATTACAAAATCTACCCAAGGAAAAAATACAAAACCTCCCCTAAATTAACTCTATAGACAGAACCATTGATAGAACGTATTTTGACGCTGTTTAGGTCCCTAATACTAGTTTTGTTTGTCTATTATTATGTATAAGATTACGCTTTTGGTGTAGTTTTATATTTTAGGGTATAAAATGAAGAAATGATTAATACGAGCTAAAGCGTCATATTTAAAGGCAATTTTCCATAGAAGGAAGCTTCAACAGATTTGGAGAAGCGATGCGAAAATTGGAGATGCGCGACCAAGAAAGTCTATTAGGATTCGGATTTCTATAGGAAATTCATCCGGGGTCCAAATGAGACGAATCTTGAGGCGTTGGAAAGCTGGCTAAAATATCTACAACTTTTATGCTTATCTCAAAAAAATAAGGTTGCTAAGAGGGTTGAAAGTCGAAGTTAGATAACAAAGGGGCATGTCATAAAGATAAGGACCGACTGATTTGATAAAGACACAAGAATGTAACCAAATTCCTTAAAGATAAAGTTGATCAAAGAGCCGAGGGACATTATCTAAGGAGCTCAAATTTGGAAAGGAAACGAACATTATCTAAAAGGCAAAAACTTCGAGTTCCATGAGGATTTGAGCGCGACGACCTTATCTACAAGAACTGGTCCTAGCACTATAAATAGAGTGCTAGGCCGAGCTTCAAAGGACACCATTCAACATCTCTCTAATCTCAAAACACCAATACTCACGCCCCTGCCTTTTCTTTCTCTCCATGCCATCCACGGAAGAAGCAGTCGAGCTGAGCGCAAGGAAAGACCGGACTGCGCCCAAGACTATGACCTTAATTTGTTCTTCTTTCTGTTCTCGTCTTCTTAGTATTGTTTATATAGTTTCTATGATGATGCATTTAGATAGCATGTCGAGCAAATACGTTAGTATCGGCTAAGAGCCTGAGCTTGTGATAGTTATGTTTTGAGACTTGCGTGGTCATCTATGAAAACCATTTTATTATTAATTCTTTAAGAGCTTATTTTATGATTCCGACAGTTTTTTTAGGGGAGACTTTGACGGGCAAGATTATTAAGAGAACTAGATTTCTATAATCAAACTGGTTAGAGATTCCTGAAGTGGTAATCAAAGGTGGCACTCAGCCAAGATTTATGCTACCTTGACGGGACTCGTGTAGGTTTAGTCAAGATAGAATTAATAACGTAGAAGTTGCACAAAATATGAGTGCGTCCGATTAGGCACTTTGATGGGGAGTAACTAGGTGAAACACGTTTAGTAGTATATTTAGCGTAACTAGTGCAAAGGATAGCTCGATGCCGATATGCTTCATATTTAATAGAAAACGAATACTCTTTTCTTCTCTTTTCTTGTTACGAATCCACTTAGAAACTCACAAACCCCAATCTGTTTTTTTTAGTCTCGAAAAAATGAACCTTAGCAAGTTCTCTGTCGGATCGATTCCTTACTTAGCCATTGTATTAGTTGTGAAAACAAGGAATAACAATTTGACACGCACAGCGACGCACGGTCAACCGTCTCTAATGACCAAAAACGCAATTAGGGTTGCGAAGGAGTAGATGAAGGGCTTGGATCATCTAAAGGCGGGTGGATCATCTGGGGGCTGCTCACCCGCAATACCCCCGCAAGCTCAACGTGTGAAGTAAATTGGAAATGTTGAGCTTGGAGCTTAGAATATGTAACTGATCTCGACAAAAGGCTTTGGTGAAGAGGTTTGCAGGTTGGTCATCGCTTCTAATTAATTTCTATGGGAATGAGGAGATCGGAAACAAAGAGTTGTTGCACGTAGTGACAGTCGAGCTCTTGTTTTGTCCGTTAATGAAAAACTGGATTTTGTGAAAGATGAAGGGCAGCATTACTGTTGCAAAACAAAGGTACCAAGGATATTTGAACCTGCAAGTCCGTCAGTAGTCTGGTAAGCCAAACAATTTCATGAGTTGTTTGTGACATGATTCTATATTCAACTTTTGCTGAGGAGAAAGAAATGACTGATTGTTTCTTGGCCTTCGGGGGCCATCCCCAAAGTAATGGAAAAATCAGTCATTGATCATCTGTCGATAGGGCATGAAACCCAATCTGAGTCACAATAAGCAAGAAGTGTCAGATCTTGATGGTTGGGATAAAGCAGACCTTGTGTTGGGGCGAGCTTGATGTATTTTAAAACTTTATGTGCATCATTCAAATGATCTGTAGTGAGGTTTTCCATAAACTGAGTCAACTGACGTAGGATATGGACATAATAGGGTAAGTCAGGATGAGTAACTGTTAAATAGATAGTTTTCTAACGAGTTTGCGATAGGTTGTAGGATCTTCTAGTTTTGGTGCTGTGGAAAGACTGAGTTTATGTTTTGTGTCCATTAGTATCTCACTGGGTTTGCAGCCTAGAAGTTCAACAGAAGATATGAGCTCAAGTGCATACATGCGCTGATTGAGAAAGATACCCTTAGTAGAACGCAATTCCAATGAATAATGTAGTTTTCCTAGGTCCTTCTAAACTTCTCATGGATGTAACTCTTCACTATTAATGAGGGAATCTGACGTTCCAGTGAGTATCATGTCATCCACATATATAAGTAATGCTAGGAAATTTCCATTCCTGTTATACGTAAAAAGGGAGTAGTCATTCAAACTGCATTGAAAGCCAAAATCAATTAGGGACTCACTGGATTTTCTAAACCACTACCGAGATGAATGTTTGAGTCCATAAATAAATTTTAATAGTTTGCATACTTTCCCTGATGCTCTTTGATCCTTATTGAAGCCAGGAAATAGAGTCATATACACTTCTTCATCTAGATCGCCGTGTAAAAAGGCATTGTTGACATCTAATTGGTAAATAGGTAACTCATTTGATGTAGCCACTGATAAAAAGATCCGAACAATTGTCATTTTCACTACTGGTGCAAAGGTCTAATGATAGTCTATTCGTTCTTCTTAAGTAAACCCTTTGGCGACCAGTCGTGCCTAATAGTGCTCGATAGGGCTATTAACTTTATAAACCCACCAACATCCCACTGTATTTTTCCCTGGAGGTAAATCAGTAAAAATCCATGTATTATTGTCTTGTAAAGCATTTAGTTCCTTCTGCATAGCATCAACCCAACTAGAGCTCTTACAAGCTTGACTATAAGAGTTTGGTTCAACATCAGCAATAACTTGTAAAGCCCCGTGCTGAAAAATGTTGGAGCAACCAGAGTAGTCAACTTGGTCAGCAATAAGATATCCGGAATCATTGGAACTCTTATTAAGAGTTGGACAAATGAAATCTTGCAGGTGAGCAAGTGGTCTAGAAATCCTAGAATATTTTTTGGAGTCTTAATATGTGTTGGCATTGCTGAATAATCAATACTCTCGCAGTAAATTTTATGGATTATGGGACAATTGTTGCATAGTCAGGATCACTTGAAGTGCAACGAGAATCAAAGGCATAATAGTCAGAAGTATTGATAGTGTCAAGAAAGGTTGAATCTAAAGAAGGTAGAAGAACATGAAGTTTTGCAGTAGCCTCCTTGAATGGAAAAATATGTTCTTTGGAAATCACATCCCTGCTGACAAAAATATTCTGTACTGCAAGTCCATCAATTTGTATCCTTTTTTACCAAAAGAATATCCAAGGAAGACAAATGGCTTTGCACGTGGCTCATATTTTCCTTTACGTGGAAGAAGGCTAGTTGCATAGCAAAGGCGGCCAAAAATTTTCATGTGATCTTATCTAGGAATAGTTGTAGTAGGTATCTCTAATGTTGTTTTGTTCTTGATAGTAGGAAATGGTAACCTATTGATTATATATGTCGTTGTCAAGATGCAATCTCCCCGGAAGGAATCAGGTATATTTGACTGACATTTGAGAACTCTCCTACTTCAAGTAAGTGTCTATGTTTACGTTCAGCAACACCAGTTTGTTGAGGAGTGTAGGGGCATGTAGTTTGGTGTATGCATCCTACAGAGGCAAAATGAGACGGTTTTCTTGTGAAAAATTATGAACCATTATCTGACCTGATGACTTTGATTGGTTGTTCAAACAGAGTTTTCACCATTTGAAAAAAGTTAATGAAGATTCTCAATGACCTTTTTGGCTCTCATAAGTAGTGTCCAAGTTGATCTAGAATAGTCTTCTACAATGGTAAGAAAATACCTTGCTCCTGTGATAGTAGGTTCCTTAAAGGGTCCCCAAACATATGCATGAATGATGTCAAATAGTTTTGTGCTGGCAGTGTTACTGTCCGGAAAAGGTAGACGGGTCTGTCTTGCTAAAGGGCAAACATTGCAATCTCGGTGTTGAAAGTTGCATGGTAAACTAGGAATGTAGTGTCTTAAATAGTCAGAAATTTTGTGGAAAGAAACATGTCTTATATGCTTATACCATAAAGAAAATAGCTTTTCGTTCTGTCGCCTTGAAAGGCAAGTTGCATCTCTTGAGCTCTGAAAAGGGTAAAGATCATGCTTACATTTACCAGTCCATATAATGTTCTTCCTTGTAAGGTCCTGAATAGAACACTCTTTGTCAATATAAAGAAAAGATACTTGAGAATCCTTGGCAAGCTTTGCAACGCTCATAAGATTGTATCTAATAATAGCAATCAACATAACCCCCTTTAATGTTAGGTATTCATTTAGTGCACAAGTTCCTCTATATGTCACTACAACTCTTTCACCATTAGGTAATGAAACACTGTATGGATCTAAAACAGGTCTGATACCTGCCAAAAGATTCTTATATGGAGTTATGTGGTCTGTAGTTTCACTGTCAAGTAACCACTTGATATCACTTTTATCTATAGGTGAGACAAAGCAAGTACCTGCTACATTACATGGTTGGCCATGGGGTCTGGGATGTCAAGCATAACTATAAGTTTGTTCTTCTACCTTTGATTCACCTTTAAGGATCCAAGTTGAAGGCCTTGCCCACTCATAGTTTCCACACCACAATGAGACTGCGTTGTCAAAGCATCATCAGAAATTGTAATGTTATTAACAGCCTTGTTACCGCTAGGAAAGATGTTATTGAAATTGTTGCCTTTGTGTAGGTTATGGCCTGGTGGATAGCCAATAAGTTTGTAGCAAAAATCCCTTGTATGTCCTTATATTTTACAATAATTACAAAACAATTCCTTTCTGTTGCCTTTGTCCACTTACTGTGTAGAATTGTTGTTTGTAACAGTTTTGTTCTGTAATTGGTTGTTTCCAGAAAAATCATGGTTCTGAGAAATGTGGAGAGCAGACATCTCAGTAACAGAGGTCTTTCTTGTAGTTCCTTGAGAATCCACTTCTTGAATTAGCATTCCATGACTTGTTGTATTTTTGATCTGGGAACCATGGAGAGAATCTGTGTCCGAACAGGTATGTAGATATCATTGAGCCCCATAAGGAATTGAATAATTCTATCACGACTCTTCTTTTCCGCCATGGCCTGCGTAGATTTTGCACCTGATTCCCTTTTCACATAGTTCATACTCATCCACGTAATCCTCATCTCCTTAAAGATTCTTCAATTTCCCATAGTAAGCAAAAATTTTCATTTCACCTTGGTTCAAGCTTGCAATATCACGTCTAAGGTTGAAAAGAGCAACATCATTTTGAGGTTTCAAAAAGAAGTCACAGTTTAGACCATGCCTGAATATAACACCTTGAGTGTATGAGAGTGACCGCGCGTCGTCGTGCGCAGCAAAATTGTCAAGTTCCGCATGCTCAACAAATATAAACTAGTATATTCTGGTAAGTACGGGGTCGAATCCTCAGGGAGCAATTGCAGACGTCGTCCT
>JAWWMW010110991.1:0-10273 GCA_035048345.1 Echeveria elegans
TGGCCAGTGTGGTCTGTGTAAATTAAAACTTTTAATTTTTACTGGACCGGACCCGTGTGTTGTGTGTAAATTTAAATTTTTAAATTTTATGTTTTAATGGACCGGTTGGTCCCGTGTGATTTGTGTAAAATTTAAATGGACCCATGTGCTCTTTTTATTTTTTAATTATTAATGTGTCGGTCCGAAATCGTGTGATTCGTGTAAATTTTAAATTTAAAGGCAAAGGTAAAATGAGCGTTCTCTATTTGAATGTCCTACCACCCCTCACTCTCTATACTATATATATATATACTTATAAAAGATTAGCAAACAAATGTTTAACCAAATCTAAAATTGTACCCCTCTCTCCATCATTAATCACAAATATGTCATTAAAATTAAAGATAACAGACACAGTTCGGCCCATTAAATAAAAATTAACTAAATTTCCAATTTATCACTTTTTCCACCATTAATCATAAATATGCCATTAAAATTAAAGATAACGGGTCCGGTCCGGTCCATTAAATAATAATTGAAATTTAAAAATTGAAATATAAAAAATTAACATTAAAAATTTAAAAAATTTTAAAAAGATGAAAATGTTAAAAATTAACATTAAAAATAAAAATTTAAGTGAAAAACATTTAGCATTTTTAGGTGAATCAAATGAAGATATAAAAAAAATTCGGGAGCGGAGATAGTATATGTATAAAACAGTTATTTAGAAAAAGATTTTTTGATGGGTCATGTTTGCAAGAGGAACAAGGAATGTGGCTGATGGGTAACCACAAAGGTCAACAACCTCAAAAGCCACACATGACCATCTTTCATTCTTCAGCTCCTCTTCCGACCTTTCACTATCAGGCGTGATTTGTTTCTGTTTCCAGTTAATAAATGAGTTCACCAACAACAGTTCCTGTACGCTCGTGCTCCGCATGTGCCTACCCTACCGCTCTCTTTGTCTTCCGGACAAACGTACCTGTTTCTTCTAGAACAAGTACCACGACGCTTCTCACGGCATTACTTTCAACAATTCGTTTCAGTCCCTTATGTTTCCCCATGTCACACACATCCCTGATATATTAAAATCCTTAAATTATGGTTTCCTTTATTCGATGTGTACAATTGACCGACACGAATGAAGGTTAAAGGAATTGTGTCAAGCTCATGCATGTATTATTCTCATTTGAAGCTGCCTCCAAGTTATGAAATCTGAGTGTGGTGCATCAATTTCTTATCCGAATTCTGATATCATTAACCTTGGGGACTTGAATAACATTTTCATAAAATTAAAACTCTAAAATATTCCCACGCTACAATATTGAACTCAAAGCATCCAACTTCTCCTTTAACCCCTTCCCCACGAAACACTACACAAAGATCCTCTACAACAAGTTTACCAATGAAAACCTCCCACGTGTAACAAAATACCAACTAAATGACGATATTACCCCGGTGATGCCCCACGCGGATCTAGGTATAAAAACCCCAACGTGAAAGCAACGAGACGAAGGCTTCTTCAACATTCAGAGTCCGTTCGCTCGATCTGCTCGTCGCCGAAACCCTTACGCACGCTTAGATCGCCGACTTGTAGCCGTCTTCACGTCTGGTTCATTTTCAAGAGGTTTAAAATGCATTCGAGTCATCTTCTCCTCGAGGAGCCGATTAGGATGGCGTCCATCCTCGAACCGTCTAGGCCTGTAAGATCGCTTGATCCTGATGCTAATTTTTTCGCGTTTTTGTCGATTTCCATTTTTCTGCATTTTTTTTGAATTTTCTGTTGTTGTTTTGGTACTGGATCTGGCGTGATTTAAATAATGGAGAATTTATGCGAGTTTCGTTGATTGTGTGATGTTGTGCAGAGTTTTTTTCCAGCGATGACGAAGATTGTTGGGACTTTGGGACCGAAGTCAAGGTCGGTGGAGGAGATTGCTGGCTGCCTTAAAGCTGGAATGTCTGGTGAGCTTTGTTTTTTGTTCTTTTCTTATTAATATTTGGAGACTAGTTGAAATCTGGAAGGGCTTTTCTTTACTTTTTTTTTGTCCGTGTAGTGGCCAGATTTGACTTCTCGTGGGGTGATGCTGAGTATCACCAGCAGACTTTGGACAATCTAAGAGAAGCTGTTAAGCAGACGAGAAAGCTATGCGCAGTATGTTCGCTTTTGACTTGGATGATAGCTACTGGATGAAGTTATTGTTATAGTTGTTTGCAATTCTTAGACTTGTATTTCCTGGCATCTGAGTATTAATGTTTTACCTCAGGTTATGTTGGACACAGTGGGTCCTGAGTTACAGGTTGTTAATAAGAGTGAGACTCCTATTTCACTCGTTGCTGATGGTCTTGTTACGCTAACTCCGCATCTTGACCAAGAGGCTACAGATGAGCTTTTGCCTATCAATTTTGACGGATTGGCTAAGGTATGACAACCAACTCTTTTCATTTCTTGCATTTGGATGGTTCAAATTAAACTGTAAATTCTTAGTTTGAATTGTAGTTTTTGTTTTGTGAATTGTTACTTACTGGATTCTGACTGTTGTATTTACTCACGCAAACCTTTGCCAATCGCCCTCAATGCATTGAGCTTAATGAAAATTGTTTTTTCAAGCTGTCCAAGCGACGAGGTTCCTGCTCCTTTTCTCGCATCTATGTTTCACATACTTTTTTTTTTCATTTGACAGGCGGTTACAAAGGGTGATACCATCTTTATTGGGCAGTATTTGTTTACTGGAAGTGAAACTACTTCTGTTTGGTTGGAGGTAAGCCGCGAAATACTCCATGGTCTGGAAACATGTTGCATTTTCAAATGCATAGTGTCCTTTTCACTTGCCAAAATTGTATCATAGAACATTCGTCCTTATTTTACCGTTCATTAAAAATTATCGGTGCACAATGGGATTGAATTAGGCTTCATAATTAATATTGATGAGAACTGCAGGTGTCTGAAGTTAATGGGGATGATGTGGTTTGTTTGATAAAGAACTCTGCTACCCTGGCTGGGTCACTGTTCACTCTACATGTTTCTCAAGTCCACATTGCTTTACCAACCTTACTGGATAAGGATAAAGAAGTAAGAGTGCTAATTTATATAGTGTTGGTGTATATTGCCTTGCAGTCTTGCACTCTTGTTTCTTCCATAAATCTACAACGTAGCATTCCAAAAGAAAATTTAGCTACAAGAAGCTGTTTTGTTCTTAAAATGATTTTCATCAGGGAATTATTTGTCTTGATTTTCACTGACCGTGATTATACTTGATATTTCCAGATAATTAGGACATGGGGTGTACAAAATAAAATTGATTTCCTTTCGCTCTCGTACACAAGGCATGCGGAGGATGTTCGACGTGTAAGCAATGGTTACCATACTGGTATTTCACGTACGGTTATGCTTGAAGATGACTATAAATTTACATGGGTTAACTGAATGCTATTATTCAGGCTCGTGAGTTCCTTTCAAAACACGGTGATCTCAGTCAAACACATATTCTTGCCAAAATCGAAAATGTTGAAGTAAGGCCATGGTTTATTGTTCTTACATTTTCTTGTATTCTTTTATTTCATCAAGTCCATGTTAAACTTTTTTGTTGGAATTTGCATGAAAACATTGGATATTATAGGGCTTGAACCATTTTGATGAGATTCTGAAAGAAGCAGATGGTATTATTCTTTCCAGAGGAAACTTGGGCATTGATCTTCCTCCAGAGAAGGTTCGTATATAGTATTTAAACTTCCATAGATTGATATGAGTATTTGGAATATGTTTGCTGATATATGACTTGTTTTGACATTAGATGGAGTAAATCAGTTGCATGGATCAATTTCTTAATTACATTCACCAAAATAATACACTTCTTTCTCTCAATATTTAGTAATATATTTTTAAGTACGTTACAGGAGCCTTCAGTCTGCATGTAATTCTAGTTTAACAACTACAATAAGATTCAACAATCTTTCTGTAGGCTGGTTAATCATTTCAGTTTTATCTCTTCTCAGGTGTTTTTATTTCAAAAAGCTGCTCTTCACAAGTGTAATATGGCCGGAAAACCTGCCGTTATTACTCGTGTTGTTGATAGTATGACTGATAATCTAAGGCCAACTCGTGCTGAGGCTACTGATGTCGCTAATGCAGTGTTAGACGGTAACATACTTGTTTATTACGTTTACTGATTGCTTTTTTCCCGTTCTCCACATTCTTTCTGGTATTGTTAGTATATCAAGTTCATTGTGTTCTGATTTAAGTAACTGATGGGTCCAGGAACTGATGCCATTCTTCTTGGAGCTGAGACATTAAGAGGATTATACCCCATTGACTCTATACACACTGTTGGCAGAATATGTTATGAGGTAAAACTATTGCCATTCTGGAAGTTGTAATTTCTTGTGTGTTTTGGGTTCGTTGTGTGGATCTTAAGACGATGCCATTAATGTTTTGTCATGCATTCCATGTATCAGACAAACAGTCATGTTTTTACTAATGAGATATACTAACAATTCTAAAATCTCTCTTGCAGGCAGAGAAGGTTTTCAACCAAGATCTTTATTTTAAGAAGACAGTTAAATATGTTGGAGAACCAATGACACACTTGGAGTCTATTGCTTCCTCTGCGGTAATCTTCTATTATTCTCGACATCTATTTGAAGAATTTATCTTTTAATTTATTCACTGTCATCCATTTGGTTTGATGAATTTACATTACACCAATAGAATTTCTCAACTAACTTTTAATCATGATTAGGTCAGGGCAGCCACTAAGGTGAAGGCTTCAGTTATTATTTGCTTCACTTCTTCGGGTAGGGCTGCAAGGTATGTTTTTATATACCATGTTGATCCTTTTTCTGCCGTCTACATTTTTTTGTTTGCTTCCCATTTTACACTCATTAATGTTTGTCATTGCTCTACAGGCTCATTGCCAAGTACAGGCCCACAATGCCAGTTTTATCTGTTGTTATCCCACGTTTAAGATCAAATCAGCTCAAGTGGAGTTTTACTGGAGCTTTTGAGGTATGTTGGAAGTTGATAGACATATTTATGTCATCATATGTTTGACTTTTTTAATTAGGATTATTGATATCTTCCACCATCATTGCGAGTGGGTCAATTTGAACTTCATCGTGCCTCTGTTTTTGTAAATGGTGGGTAACAATGAATCAAATATTCAATGTTCGTAACGAAATTGCTTCATTCCGTAGCTTCTTTGAAAAAAAGGTCACATCTTTGGAGAAAAAAAATGTCTATCATTACCCTTGGACATGTTCTTCTGAAACAGCTTATGTTACTATGGTCCATAATGTAGTAGACTGCCTTTGTGCTTCTAAGCTGGTGTTCACTGTTACCATTCTCATCTTGTAATTATGCTCCAGGCGAGACAGTCACTTATTGTCCGAGGACTCTTCCCCTTACTAGCAGATCCTAGACATCCGGTGAGTTATACTTCTGTTGTCCAACAGTTTCAACATTTTTTTGTACGACTCTTCCTGTTCAACGAAACAAACATCATTTCATGTTTTCTAAATGGGAAGACATCTGGCTAAAAGAAAAGAACTTTGATGTATCCAGGCATGTGAATAAATCAACAACTGATTCTAATAATGACATTGAAAATAATATGTACCCCAACTCTTGCAGGCTGAAGCAACTAACAGTGGAACAAATGAGTCTGTCCTGAAAGTTGCTCTAGACTATGGAAAAACTGCTGGAGTCATTAAATCACATGACAGGGTTGTGGTCTGCCAGAAATTAGGAGATGCATCAGTGGTCAAGATCATTGAGCTTGAGGATTAAGTCAGGCCACAGAGCACATTTGATCCAGCGAGGTTCCTGCCTGTGTTGGACAATGGATGCATGTAATCAACTATTTCGTAGTGCATCTCAAATTTTGGTGAAGCACAGCTTCAGACTCATATTTGTTTACCATAAACTAATTTACTGGATTAGCTCGCAACGTGCTTTGAGCCAGTGCACCTCTTGTTAGCAACAAGACCCTTATTCATCATTTGCCTCCGTATTGTTGACTAAGTTGGTTTTGGGACAAATTATGGGCCCCTTATTATTCACAAAGCTTGATTGAGATCGGCCACAATTAAATATGCAATTGAGAAAAGAAATACATGGTCTTGTGCAGGTGCAAGCTAAATTATATGCACTAAAAAAAAGCTAAATTATAAGCAATAAAATTTTGAACGAAATAACGGTGAACCATATAATAGAGCAGTTGAGAAACCTTGCCTGGCACCCAGACGCTGTCAAATGTCTCGTTCATACATTTCATGTGAACTGAGTTGACTCACGCGTCATGTTGAAGCCCTGCCTAATAACGTACTGTAATACTGAAATTGGTGTCTCGCAACGTTCAATAATAGTAACATTTTTTTTAAAAAAAGTAGCTATATAGTCACAAGAGGTGGATCATTTTTCATATTATCTGCCTTAAATTACTATGTTTGTGAAGAATTTCGGTGGCCGGTGAAATTCTCCGGATTGGTAAGGTATGAGTTTTCATCAATTTCGATTCAAGTAGATCTTCCATCTTCTTGGAGCATCGTCTTGTCTTCAATATTTCATTATTACCCTTGTGTTGGTCTCAACAATACCCTGCTGCATCACAGTCTCAGGTATCCAACCTTCTAAGCTTCCACTTTATAGTTGTTGGAGTTATGTTTTACTGGCTGTTTTTAGTTTTTTAAGGTTATGTAATTATAGGTTTAGTTTAGGGCAGGTTACGTTAGCTTGTGTAGTTAGGAGAGGCAATTGTAAATACTTTTTTTTTTCCCGTATATAAGGTAGCATCTGCTAGGGTAACCAGAAATTACCCAAAATACTTTTTCTGCTTCCTCTGTTTCGCGCTTTGCTCCTCTTGCACTGCAATCGCTCAGCCGTTT
The DNA here is from genome assembly GCA_035048345.1 of Echeveria elegans. Classification (NCBI taxonomy): domain Eukaryota; kingdom Viridiplantae; phylum Streptophyta; class Magnoliopsida; order Saxifragales; family Crassulaceae; genus Echeveria; species Echeveria elegans. The sequence goes on from JAWWMW010110991.1 coordinate 6,859, forward strand.
TCCGATCTCCCTCCGTATCATTAATTTCTTCAATAGTATGTGTTAGTTAGTGTTAAGGTTGTGTGATTATTGTGGTAAACTTATGAGGTTTCATACGATCGATGTGCTTTTCCGATCTGTTCAAATACTAGGAGGTTTCAAGGCTAGCTTTGATTGTTTACTAATTTTGCTAATCATTTTCTATGAAACCATGTGCATTATATTCATACATCTAAAACTTGCATATGCATTTGCTCGGCAAAATTGATATAATTCCACTAATATATTTATATTAAATTTGTAAAATGTGCCATATCCTCTTCATCATCCGCTCTTGATTGCTCAGTAGAATTCATCCGTCAACGTTTAATTCGATGGTTTAATATCCTTCATAAGTGTTCCGCCCGTCGTTCCGATGAAAATGCGGCGGAGGAAGTATGAAAAATCTAAAACGTCACAGTAGCATATCAAATACCTAAATCAACCTCATTCTTATCCTTGGACTCCTCTTCTGATTCTTCTTCGGACCACTCTCTTGCTCTACATCTTCTGCGATTTCCTGCTAAATAAGTAAAAATCACTTCAGCTACATTCACAAGGATACAAATCAAACATTTCAGAACGATAATTTTATGAAGTCGACAAACCTGTCGAAAAGTGGGACGACGCACTGATGGGCCAGCAACTGCAACAAATCAGAACCTTCAACAAAAAAAAACCTATATTCATACCAAATCCACTAAAATCACTATCATAGCTCAAAGCTAACACAACAAAATTAACTGAAAATTGGAAGTGAGAAAAGGTCGGTAGCGAAATTTACCCATTACTTCGTAGTGGAGAACGGGCGGCGACCGGTCGGTGTGCCCTTGAACTTTCCTCTCCCGATAGCTTTCGGGTTTAATCGATAAATCGGAGTGGGTTTAGAAGTCGATGGCGATTCAACGTCTGTAGATCGGTAATTAGGGGACGGAAGCAAACTCTAATCAATTGCGGGGGATAAGCGTGGAAGGGCTGCAGAGGTGTATTTGTGTTTGCGTAACGTCGGAGGGCAGGGGAAGTAGGTTGGTGGACGACGCATCCTCTTTTGTCGGCAGAAAGGTGAGGGGATTAGGGTTTGATTCAGACGGATGAATTCAGTCGGAAATTTGAGCGGCGAGTTAGGTTACGGCGGTTGTGCGGAGGTTGATGGGTGGAACACATTCATGTTTTGAGGAATTTCGTCGCCGACATGAGTTTATGTTTTTTGGTTGTCTTCGTCTGTGTGCAGAGGGGACTTCGTCGTTGCTGGTGGTGGTTTGGGTTTAGGATTAGGGTGAGATTTAGGTTTAGGATTGGGTTAGGTTTAGGTTTTAGTGACCGATTTGGAGGTGTAGCGACGAAAAATATGGTTGGCTAATGGTTGATGGCTACCAGCTATTTTATTAATAGTGATGAATTTCGGGTTTCAGCGATGAAAATATGTCCTAGTTAATTGTGTGTTGAGGATTGTATTCTATTATTATGGTAGATGAATCGTTGACTGATTTATTCATTTACCTTTCCTATTTTCATGTTGCCGACAATGGAATTCTTATTCCTATATCCACAAATATCTGTGACTGTTCTAAAATGAAGTTGGGGCAAGTTGTAAAGTATGGTCTAATCAACCTGGACAATTTGACACTCATTTGACACCCTTGCGGTAGATTCTAGCAGTGCTTCAATACTGCCTCGCACTGTGTATCAGTTAAATGAGACAATTTTCTTCAACTAGGTGATGTACTGGAAGATGTGTTCACTTATGCCCCATTGATCCCATCAAAGTACATATTTATTTTTTTGGTATTGGTATTTTTTGATTCCATGAGAATGTATAGCGCAATTGATCAGTAGCTTGTTATTCAGGAGTCCTTTGTTGTAAACAAATCTGTTCTGTTAGGATATTCCATTTCTTGTCCAGTGTTCCACTTCTGTTTAGGTTTATGATCTTTTTACACTATATGTTTATCATTCGTAATCTTTTTTGTGTATCAAATGACACAATTATAATTGTTGGTTGATACAATTTTCCGCATATAGCATTATACTTTGATAATGCAGCTTCTATGTTGTTAATGCCGCGTGAAAACTTACTAGTCAGCCTGTTTGTCATATATCTAGTATAATAATAGAATACAATCCTCAAACACCCACAAAAAACATTCATCGCTAAAGCCCTAATTTTCGTCGCTATAGGATAATAAAACAAAATAAAGATAAAGATAAAACAAAATTTCATTTGACAAAAATACTCATTCTCATACTTTTATTTACACCACACGCCATCCACACGTATTTATTCCTATTATTTCATATTTGGTCGTATTTATTTGTATATGACTTTATTTAAATGTATCTGATCATATATTTAACTGTATTGGACTGAATATTTGACCAATTTTTTACGTTTAGATTTCTCATTCGGGATTATGGGTTGTCGCAAAATTAAAAATAATATAATAGAACTATATTAAAAAATTAAAAAAATGTAGCATTCAAAAATTTTAATTACAAGAATAAAATTATATAGAGAAATGATGGAAATCTTTATTAAAATTGAATTAAAACATGGAGAAAATTTCCGGCAGAACGACGTGTTTGACACTTGTCCTTGAGATAATTACCTTCCGTGATTGTGCTTGTGTATACTAATGTTAGAAAATTTGTGAAGAAAATGAGGGTGCAGTCGATTATGTGAGTCGTTTTCGAAGGTGCTACGAATAAGTCAATTCATAAGATAAAATCCTTACAAGGTCTAATATGAGATTGGATATCCGAACGTTAAAAATTGATTCATAACGAAGGAGATATTAATGCTCGAAGTTGAGACAAAATTATGACTTTGATTAGTCCTTTAAGAATGGATATCAAGTCTAGTTGTGTTCTTTTATCCCAAATTCATTTCAATCTGCACGGGAATTACTGCTTCGGATTAATGCACATGCGTTACGAAACTACATCCTTTTCACGACAAAGCAAATTCGAGTTTTAAATGAGCTTCTAGAAATTGCAATGCGACAACATGGGTAAGAGGAGTTGGCATAATTGTCTCATTCATATTATTAATTCGCAAAATATTCTAGCATTTCTATACATCCGTTTCATTTTTTTTTCTGTTTGTGATTTTCTTCGTGTGAGTGTGGTGGTGGTAAAAGTAGTCGCTTTCTTCGCCTTTGTATGTCTGGTGCCGCTGAACGAAGGTTCTCGATGTTGTATCCTGGAAGACTGGATGCATTTGGAAACCCAGTTCCAATATGGGGACAATATAGTTTAAACACATTGCAAAGCAAGCTTTAGCAATTCTCAATTTCGATTTTGTATCTCTTCCTTTATTTTGCATTTCAGTATTCATTTTATTATTCAATTTGAATATCTTATAATACTAAATTGTATTGTTGTTTTGTTCTTGCATATC
>JAWWMW010111002.1:0-10272 GCA_035048345.1 Echeveria elegans
GCACACAGGACATCACTAGCCTCACCCAGTGTATAGGAAAGCCCATTTCCAAGAGAAGTTCCTTTAAAAACCTCCACTCAACTCTATCATACGCCTTACTCATGTCAATCTTTAAAGACAAAAACCCGGCAGTATTGTTCCTCCTCTTTTTGATGCCGTGGTTCAATTCATGGGCTAAGATTATGTTATCGGTGATTAGCCGTCCCTTGATAAACGCGCACTGCGATTGGGAGATAATAGTTGGGAGACATTCGCAAAGCCTGTTTGATAATACCTTTGTAATGATCTTCATAGGCACAGTGCATAGACTGATCGGACGGAAATCTGTAACTCGGTCAGCATCCTTCTTCTTCGGCAGTAGAACGAGCTCTGTCATGTTTAATGCTGGGTCTAGTGCTTCGTTATTTAAGAATCCCAATACCTCAGAATTCACATCATCCTTCACTATATTCCAGTATTTCTGGAAAAATAATGCTGAGAATCCGTCAACTCCCAGGGCTTTTTCTGGATGCATCTGGAATAGCGCCCTACGAACCTCCTCCGCCGTAAAAGGAGCAGCTAACATGGTTTTCTGATCCTCCGTAATTTTCTTCTCCGTGTTCAGCATCCCTTCACCCCACACCTCCTGTGATTGCCCTGCGTGCGAAGACATAAAGATGTTATTGTAATACCTTTGGAACTCTTCCATAATGTCCTCCTTGCTATGGATCTCAGTGCCATCGTCTCTCATTATAACATCCACTTGTTTCCGTCGCTTCCTTTGAGAAGCTTTCACCTTGAAAAACATGGCATTATGCTCCCCGCCTTTTAGCCAATCTATTCTTCCTCTCTGCTTCCACAGTAATTCTTCCCTAGCAAACCATTCATCCAGCTCTTCCGACATAACTTCTTCCTTCCTGGCTGACTCCTCTGATCTAACCCCTTCCCTACATTTTGTCAATTCTTTCTTGAGAGCTTTCACCTTGAGCTGCACGTTTCCGAAGCTCGTTTTATTCCATTGATTTAAAGCCTCCCCACACGATCTTAGCTTTCCGAACAGGTTTGTCTCTGTCCTACTGCTAGAGCCCCAGTGATGCTCAACTGTTTGGCTCAACATTGGATCTCGCAGCCACATTGGTTCGGACTTGAACGTCGACTGATGCGGTCGTCTTCTATCTTCACCCTTGCCGTCAAAAACAATTAGAATAGGTTTGTGATCTGAGTGGTTTGCGAAACCATGTGTCACCATAGCTCTCGGGAAGTCCATCCTCCATTCTTTACTTGCTACTGCCCTATCAAGCCTAGCTCTCATTTCAAGATCCCCTTTCCGTTTGTTGGTGAATGTAAAAGGGTTTCCTTTCCATCCTAAATCCCATAGCTCGCAGTCTGCTAACGCTTCCCTGAAGTCTCGCATTTGAGTCTGTCCCCTCTTTCGATTACCCATTATTTCTTCTGAGTACATGACCTCATTAAAGTCTCCAAGCATCAGCCAGGATTGCGTCCCAACTCCCTTCAACCTTCTCATTAATGCCCAGCTATCCTTTCTCAGTTCCGTTCTCGGGTTACCATAGAATAACGTAAGTCTGAAAACCTTATCCCCCCTAACCTCCACATCAATGTGATACCTCGAATAGGACTGCACCGTAACATCCACTCCATCGTGCCAGAGAATGGCTAAACCTCCTGATCTACCAACACAATTAGTTGAGAAGCAATTCTGAAAACCCATCGAAACTCTTAACGAATCCCATCTTTTCGAACACAGCTTCGTCTCACATAATCCCACAATTGTCGGCCTGTGAGACGAGATTAGGTCTTTCAATGCTCTAACTGCTCGCGGCCGACCTAAACCGCGGCAGTTCCACCCTAAGACATTCATTGTTCCCGGCGAGGCTGTTCCCCAGCCTGCGCCGCTTCATGGTGATTTCCTAGTGTTACTGCATCTACCTGTCCGTCCAGTGACTTCTTGATGGGTCCCTCTCCTTCCGCATGTTCAGCTCGATTTGGGGATTCTTTCTCCTGCTTTTCTCGCTTCTGTTTCTTCCATCCGAGAACCCTTGGTTCAGAGTAGTTGGGCTTCCACACTTCCCTTGGTCTTTTGCCAGTATTTGGGCCTGTTTCCATCAGCCCAGTCTCATCTCTTCCGTTTGACGGATTCTCTCTTCTAATTTTCCTTGGGCTTCTTTTCTTTCCTTTAACCAGAGATGGGGCCTGGTCCATCAACAGATCCATTGGAAGCAGGCTCGCCTTTTCATATCCCCTTGGAATTTGTTGCTCTGGTGCATGAATAGCCGTATTTTTGGGATCTGGAAGTTCAGAGCTATTTTTAGTGCTCTCGTCCAAAGCGTTACCTTTCTCTGTCGATCCCACTTCTGCTTCCACGGTATTCGGGATTGACCGTTGTGTCGCCTGCGCTTCCACCACTAGGACCCGCCGGCCGTCTTTCTCTTCTACCGACACCACCGTGGCGTGCCCATCTTCCGGCCCAGTCTCCGACCACATCTGATTTTGCACTGATCTGTCTTCAGCTCTCAACCACACTCCAAACTCCTTTTTCTTCTCAAAACGCTGCTTTTTACACATTTTGATTTCATGGGTGAATAACCCGCAGTTGAAACAAAGGCTTGGTAACTTCGCATATTTGAAAGAGATCCATAGCGGCTTTCTTCCTTCTCTTTTAAGGAAGAAACCTTGGGATATAGGTTTATTGACATCTATTTTGATTCGCACCCTCATGTACTCCACTGCCCGGTCCGAATTTGATATTCTAACTTGGGATGGTTCCTCCTGTACCACTCCGGCTAGGCCTGCCAAAACCATTGCAAACTTCTGATTTCGATATTCATAGGGCAAATTATGGATCTGGATCCACGTATTGAAGCTAGAGCAGCTAAAATCTTCCCCACTCATCCCCGGTTCCCACCTTTGGAGTAGGATAGCTGTTCCTTCTAGGGACCAGGGCCCTCCCTCCAACACCCTTTCTTGGTCTTCTTTCGTCTTAAAGGTGACGAGTAAAGTGTCCCTTTCAACTTTCTGAAAAGTTGCTGGTTCACTCAATCTCCAGACCCTACTAAATGTTTCCTCCACCGCGTCCTTTTGGATTGGTCTCCCTGATGCTAACCTCACCAAAGCCGCCCATTTGAACTCTGTCTCTATTTCCTCCCAGTTTATATGATCCAGAGAGACCACTACTTTACTGACCATTTTTGATGTTAGTATCTCCATCTCTTCTTCCATATTGTTAGTCTCCAGTACTGCCCCTTCACCTACACTTACCATCCCTGAAATGCTGGAAGCTGACTACCAAACTGACGCACAATCAGTTAATCTTGCCGGTTCAAGCAGGAATACACAAAAGGAATGAGAAAATGGAACAAAGAAACAATGAGTTCAGATAATAAACAGTAAATAAACACTAATGACAGCTCTCTACCAAACAAAGTTGGAGAGAAAATAATTAGAATCATAATAACACTTACTTTTTATTCTTCAAAGACTTGATTTATTTTACCTTCTCAGGTGGATGTCTACTTTTTGGCATTGTGATGTGGGAATTACTCACCGGTGAAGAGCCATATGCAAACTTGCATTACGGGACGATCATCGGTAAGTTCTTATGTTTTAAGGTGTGAGTAAACTTTTCAAGGAACATGATCGAAGAATCGAGCATTTATATAGGTGGTATTGTGAGCAATAAGTTGAGGCCACCCATTTCAGAATCATGCGATCCAGAATGGAGATCAAGGATGGAGAGATACTGGTCCGCAGATCCGTCTGAACGGCCGAATTTCACAGAAGCTGCCAACCAATTGCATGAAATTTCAGAAATGATCCATCCAAGTATTCATGACCCGTGAAGGACTCTGATTCCGATCCTCTGGTATGTTCACATGGATTTTATAGCGCATTAGAACTGCTTTTATCATCATATCCTTGAAAAGTTGATACGTTATTTGAGATCTTAAGAGTGTCTGGTAATGTAACATTATATTACAAGGCTGAGTCCTCCGGCCAAAAGCGTTTGAATATTGGTATTTAGCCCGTCTCAGCTCTCACATTGCTATATTTTTCACTCGCACTGCATTATGCTGCTCATTTCAGAAAGTAGCAGCCAAGTACCGCGGACCAGTGGCTTGCGCTTGCTACTTATGCCGACTCCTGTGCAGAATGCTCAGGTTCACTACGAAATGTCGAATTGGTATGCAGCGAATAAGCATCGAGTTGTAGTTAATTGTTGATTTCTTGCGTATACCAACAAAAAGGTTTCGTGTACTTGCGGTTGTAATTGTAAATACCTTTTCCTCTGACAAAGTATCTTCTGGAGTAAAGTCACTCTTCAAGGATGCAGACTTTTTCCAGTAACGATCATTTTCGTTCTTTTTTGAAATTGACTACATGGAGATTCTACTGATCAGACGCAAATGACTGTATCGGGCCATGATATATGATATTTGCTTGGGGGTATGAAATAGTTCTAAGTTGATAACAGGAACTGTTGTGCACTCCTTTTGACTCGTGTATGCACAGCTGCAGTTTCGATGATATGAAACATTCATCAAAAATACATTGGACTATCAGTCTAGCCGATCCCGCTTGCAATTTATACTTCTGTAAGATGTTGGCTTGCTGCGGAGAATTCGCGAAGATGAAAATTCTTTAATTGTTTCTAGCAGATATGCAAAAGTGAAAGTGGTTAAATGGGGAGTGAGGTGGGAGTGCGTAGCGTTACTTACCGCGTGTTTCATGGTATCATATCTGTTTTCTATGTCTTGCTCTTTTTATGAAAATTCAGAGTTTTATGTGATGAATCAGATTCACGCGTTAACCCAACAATGTTTGAGATTATGGTTCCATTCCACCAACCGTGTGTTTCATAGAATCATGGCTCTTTTCTGTCTTATGTTTTTGCTTTTTGATGACAGAAAGTGACTGAACCCATCAGAATTTTGTCTCTGGTTGATGAATTTTAGCTCCTTAATACAAGTGATATTTCCGTTCCGCGCGATTCTATGAATCATTTTAACACTTCTGAGAAACTTTGTATCATTTTCTGCATTATCTTTTTCCACCGGTTCATATGTAAATCTTGAGTTCCTTCAAACGGAACAATGCAGGAAGCTAAACAACAGTAGAAGAATTGGAGAAAAAAGGCTTTGTTTTGGAAATTAATTTTCTCATGGAAAAAGGATGCAGTGAACAAAATTAAATAGAGAAGGGAAGAGTTTGAGGTAATCACTAAACTTACTTTCAATTATTATGTAATTACAGAACTATCCTGGAGGTTGTGTTGTTGTTGGTGACTTGGTTTCGTTAAGGTTTGCAAAGAAGAATGAAGCCGAACGGCGGAATGGACGTCGAGTGTACTCGGCTCGACATTCTGAGAATCGGTCGGACGATGGGTTTCAACAGCCCCCCTCAAGGTCGGCGTGTGGAGACAGTTAAGAACGCCGAGCTTGGAGCATAGATAAAGCAAAGGCGCGGAACTGAGGCTCTTCGTGAACATATCTGCGGCCTGTTCCTTGCTGGGGATAAATTGAGGGCGAATTGTTCCGGATGTTATAAATTGACGGATGAGGTGGCAATCAAGCTCAATGTGCTTCGTCCGTTCGTGGAAGACGGGATTTTTGGAGATATGAATCGCAGCATTGTTGTCGCAGTGGAGGTCGATAGGCAGGGGTATATCTATTTGTAGATCCTTTAAAAGCCTTGAGAGCCAAATTACCTCACTGCAAGTGTGAGCCATCGATCTGTATTCTGCCTCAGCAGATGATCTTGAAATAACATGTTGTTTCTTTGTTTTCCAGGATATTAAGGAGGTTCCCAAGAGGATGGCGAAGCCTGTGATGGAACGGCGGGTGAGAGGGCAGGAGCCCCAGTCTGCGTCACAGAAGGCAGTGAGCTGGAAGGGCGCTCCAGTGGCGTAGAATAATCCTTGAGCAGGGGCATTTTTAAGGTACCTTAGAACTCGATAACCTGCTTGTAAGTGTTCTTCTGTTGGGTTTTGTAAAAATTGGCTCAAAGTGTGGACAGTGTAGGATAGTTCAGGTCTGGTTATTGTGAGGTAATTTAGTCGTCCAACAAGGCGACGGTAGATTGTAGGATCACTAATAGGGGGTGCAGTGGATAGAGCAAGGTTATGCCTGAGTTCCAGAGGAGTAGTAACAGGTTTACATGCTGTTAGGCCAGCTTCTGATATAATATCCAGGGTGTACTTTCGTTGGTTGAGAAATAGCCCCTTGTCTGACCTTGCAACTTCAATCCCCAAAAAGTATTGTAGGTGACCCAAATCTTTAATTTTGAACTGTGAGTGAATGAAGGTCTTAATCTTGTTGATGAGATTTGTGGAAGTTCCGGTGATGATAACATCATCTACATAAACTAGTAAGGCCACAAAATCTCCGGAACTTGAATAAGTAAATAGGGAATAATCGTTGAGGCTAGGTTGAAAACCATAGGAAATGAGGGTGTCGCTGAACTTTGTAAACCATTGACGGGAAGCTTGTTTTAATCCATAGATGCTTTTAAGCAAGCGAAAAACTCTCCCTTCAGCCTTGTCAGTAGTATAGAATCCCGGGGGAATTTCCATATAGACTTCTTCCTCAAGGGTACCGTGTAGGAAAGCGTTGTTAACATCTAACTGATGAAGAGGCCATCCCTTTAAATTTGCCACAGCTAGTAATGTCCTGACAGTAGTCATTTTAGCTACGGGGGAAAAGGTTTCATGGTAATCCATCCCCTCTAACTGAGTGAACCCTTTAGCTACTAAGCGTGCCTTGTATCTGTCCACTGTTCCATCTGGTTTGCGTTTGATCTTGTATACCCACTTGCTTCCAACTGCATTTTTGTCATGGGGCAGAGATGATACTACCCATGTTTTATTTTCCTCAAGGGCTTGAAATTCTTGTTTCATGGCAGTGATCCACTCTTGATGTTTACTTGCTTGAGTATATGTTCTGGGTTCGGTATCTGAGAGTAGATTCAGTGCGAAGCGCTGATAGGGAAGCGAGCAGTTGGAGTAGTTCACATAATTGGCAATAGGATACCGGGTGCATTTAGAGTTGTAGCAAACATAGTCCTGCAGAGCAGTAGGCCTTCGAGATACTCTATCTGACTTCCTGATGGTGATTTGTGAAGGGCTATTGTGAGTGTCATTGTTGATGCTAAAATTGCTTTCTGAATCATTTATCTCTACTGACTGTTCTGTCTCTGATCTGTGCTGATTATTGATTTCCATCTCAGGTATATGGGGCATGCATTCAGAAGGGACATCCTCGTTGCTTGAGGGAATGGAAGTTTCTGCTTGTCCCGTGGTGTCAGTTGAGAAGGGAAAAATGTGCTCTTGAAAGGTAACATCCCTGGAAATGTGAATACTGTGATTCTTTAAATCAAATAGTTTATATCCCTTTTTTCCAAAGGGATATCCTATGAAGATGCAAGGATTAGCTCTAGCATCGAATTTTCCTTTGTTAGGAGTCACATTTGTAGCATAGCATAGGCAACCAAAGGTTCTAAAGTGACCAAAGTCTGGTTTCCTTTCAAATAGAACTTCGAAAGGGGTTTTGTTATTTAGAACAGCAGATGGTAACCTATTTATTATGTAGGCCGCAGTGAGGACACATTCTCCCCAGAAGGAATCAGGGACTGAAGCTTGGAATTTCAAAGCTCTGGCTATTTCTAGTAAGTGTCTGTGCTTTCTCTCGACAATGCCATTTTGTTGTGGGGTATAATAGCAACTGGTTTGATGAATGCATCCATGAGAGTCTAGGAACTGTCTTACCTTGTGGCTAAGGAATTCTTGTCCATTATCTGTGCGTAGAACCTTAATTGAGGTAGAAAATTGTGTTTGGACCATTTGAAAAAACTTGATAAGGTAGTCAGAGGCTTCTCCCTTCGTGGAGAGTAGGTATATCCACGTGCTTCTTGAAAAATCCTCTACTATAGTCAAAAAATACCTTGCACCATTAAGAGAAGGCTCTTTATAGGGGCCCCAAATATCAGCGTGAATTAATTCAAAAGCATGATTAGACTGAGTAGTGCTAGTAGAAAAAGGGGATCTGCATTGTCTTGCTTGTGGACATATTCCACACTGAAAAGTTTGGTTGACAGAATTCAAATCGAAAATGTAATTCTTAAGATGTTCAAACATTTTAGAGTAGGGGACATGACCTAATCTATTGTGCCACAATGTGGCAGAGGTTTTTTGAACAGCTGAGCAAGTAACTGATCCTTGTTTCTTCAAGTAGTATAATCCCCCTCTTTGCTCACCAATCTTTAGGGAAATCCGTCTTGCTAGGTCCTGAGTATAACACATTTTGTCAGTGAACTGAACTGCTGAGTTTAGATCACGGGTAAGTTTCGAAACACTGATTAGGTTGAACTTGATGTTGGGAGCCAAGAGAACATCATGAAGGACAATATCATGACTCAGTTGGCAGGTACCAGTATGAGTGACAATAACTCTGGATCCATTTGAGATAGTAACTTGATAGGGAATTGACAATCTTTGTAAATTGGTTAGGGAAGTCTCATAAGGGGTAATGTGGTCAGAGGCACCACTATCTATAATCCATTCGTATTCATTGGTAGCAATAGAAGCTAAACAAGATATACCTGCCATGTGAAGGTTGTCGTTCTCAGTGTTCCCAATAATAGCCATTAGCCTACTAAGTTGATCCTGATTGAATGTGACAGATTTCAGTGGAATCTGATTCTCTGTAGAAGTAGAAAAGTCCTTTCCTGCATTTGAATTTTCAGTAACAACATTATTAATAATTGCTTTTTTACCTTGTTGGCCAGGTCTGTTGGATTTATAACCAGGTGGAAATCCACTCAGTTTGTAACAATTTTCCCTAGAGTGGCCTAGAGCATGGCAGTAAGTGCAGGTAATTGGCTTCTTTCCTTTGTAACCTCCATGGTTTTTGTTTCCCTGTCTACTTGATATAAAGTTGCTTCCTTGATTATTGGCAGCGGAGTTAACATTAGAAATTTCATTGTTGGAGTTGAAAGCAGTAGCCTCAGGATAGTTGTTTCTGCTAGTGGCGGTGTTGGAGGGTCCAATATTGGAAATGAATGCAGCAGCTTCAGGAAGGCTGCCTCTGCCAATCCCTGTTTGAATTTGGTGCTGCAGGACGATGGAGTAAATTTTCTCCAAGGCAGGTAACGGCTCCATAGATAGAATTTGTGATCGTATTTGGAAAAAGGCTTCATTCAGCCCCATAAGGAATTTCATAGACCTGTCTAGGTCCTTCTTTGCTAGCATGCATTGAGTAGATTTACAGGCTGCTCCTAATTCACATAGGTCCTGAGTAGTGATTGAATCCTCATCTCCCCATAGATTTTTCAGCTTGGCATGGTAACTCTGGACTGACATTTCTCCTTGCTTTAGGGAGGAAATTTCTTCTTGGAGGGCAAACAGCATAGGGCCACTGGATACACCGTAAGTTTTCTGCAAACTGTCCCAGGCCTGCTTACAATCATCGACATGGACTAGTGTCCCTGCGATTTCATCTGAGACGGAATTGGTTATCCAAGTCAGAACAGCGTTGTTACACTTCTCCCATCTTTCTTGCTCGAATGGGTCGTCGGGTCTTGGGTAAATCCCCTTGATGAAGCCTAGCTTACTTTTGAAAGACAAGGCTCTTATCATGAGCTTTCTCCAGGTAACATAGTTTTCTATTCCGGTTAATTTCTGGGCAACAAGAGGAGCACCAATATTTTCCGAGCTGTTGACGAAGTAAGGATCATCACTAATGTTAGTGTATCGTCTTGTGTTTGTGTCAGCTTGGTCTGAAACGAAATCAGTTTGGGAAGAATTATTTTCAGCAGCCATGATGAACAACTTGCGGAAGAATGAAAGAAAGATCTGTCGGAGGAAGACTCAGATCGGATATGGCCCTGATACCATGTAAATATTTGAGTTCCTTCAAACGGAACAAAGCAGGAAGCTGATCAACAGCAGAAGAATTTGGAGAAACCAAAAGGCTTTTATTTTGGGAATTAATTTTCTTATGAAAAAGGGTGCAGCAGACAAAAATAAATAGAGAACAGTTGGGAAGAGTTTGCGGTAATCACTAAACTGACTTTCAACTATTAGGTAATTGCAGAACCATCCTTGAAGTTGTGTTGTTGTTGGTGACTTGGTTTTGTTAGGGTTTGCAAAGAAGGATGAACGGCGGAATGGGCGATGAGTGTACACGGCTCGATATTCTGGGAATCAGTCGGACGATGGGTTTCAACAGCCCCCCTCAAGGTCGGCGTGTGGAGACAGTTAAGAACGCCGAGCTTGGAGCATAG
>JAWWMW010111013.1:0-10272 GCA_035048345.1 Echeveria elegans
AAAACATAGAGGGACTTAAACACCTAGATACAAAAAAGATATTGATTCATAATGATATGCGGATGAATTAAAATTTAGTATAGTACACCTTTCGTCCCAAATTTTACGTCACATTTGAGACTGATCACGACAATGAATAAAATAAAGATATGTGAGATAAATGTAAGAAAAAAGTTAGTATGAAATAACTAGATTGGAAGGAAAAAAAAGTAGTTGTGAGCTTAAAAAGTATTTCATTTAAAAAAAAGATACTCCGTATTGTGCATTTAGGATGCTAAATAAATGAGAGATATAACATATGTGAGAAGAGTAGTAAAACTAGCCGTTGGTCCGCACTATTTATTGACATGTCACTGTGTTATTTTTTTTTTCACATACAATATTGAAAAAACGTGCATTTCCTTTGTTTTGCAGCTGTTTGGTTTCGTGGCAGCCGTCATAGGGTGGACAAAAAAAAAGGTAAATTTTGATTTATCGAGGTAAATTTACTGAATGGATTTGTTTTTTTATCAAAAAATTCGGTAAAACAATTTCGACAAATTTACTATTTTTTGTGTGTTTAGCCACCCCATAGGACTTTTGATAACCATTAGTCCAATTAATTTCCCATATTTTAAAATAATAACAATCATTGATAAGGTTATAGAATAAGTAAAGTAATATTGTAGAAAATTGAAATTAAGAAATAAGAAAACGAGGACTCGAAGAAGAAGGGAGGTGGGCCCGCGGAGGCGGTGTCTTCTTGTCAACGCGCTGTCACGGAAGCACCACAAGCACCAGCTACGCTATTTGATTTGAACTCTCTGTTCCTCGTCATCTCACCTACCTCTCTATCCTACCCCCCCAACTCCTTCTAAATTCCCGTTAATCGATGGACGGCGGCACCGGAACAGCAGGGTTGCAGTGGCTGGTATGGATCCAGCTGCTGGTTATGATCCTCCTCATCCTCCTTCTCTACTGTTTTTCCCTCTACGCTTCTGAAATCGGCGATGGTGAGGTTAGTGTTTCTGTTTCATCCGGCCTTGGGGGCTTGTCGGATAATCAGAGGGAAAGCACCACCACCAGCTTCTTTCACAGCCCCTTCAAGGTATCATCAGCTTATATTATCATCTGCTTTTGATGCCTGATTGTATTGGATTTGTGTTTTGACTTTTTTTAGATTTTGTTTAGTCTGGACATTGAGAAGAAGAGCTTAGTCTTCATGTATTCAACTCTCAATTTCTTCGCATTCCCGGCCTGTTGCATTCCCTTGTTGATTTATTCACTGATTTACTTAGCATCTTGCCTTCTCAATCTCAATTCTTGTCTTCTCGAGTCATGCAATTTGTTGATCAAGGCCTCCCGGATGAGTTCATCTGTGAAATGTGATTAGCTCCGTGGGTCTGTCTTGCTTGCGGATTGGGTTGGGAATCATTGCTGAGTTGTTGTTTATAAAATGTCTAGGCGGACAACTTGCCTTTTCATCTGTAGACTGGATTTCGTACGCAATTTAGCTGATGCCTTACGGATTTTGTAACTATATATGTGCCACTGTGTTATAACGTGAGTTGTTTAGGTTTAGGCATGGGCTGTAATTCAGGTTATAGTAAATTTTATGTGCTTTCTTAAGTGAAAGGAACTGATGTTGCTCTTAAAACTCGCAGGTGGTAGGAAGCTCAAGTATTCGAGGTGAAATTTCTACAGCTGGCGTTACTAGAAGAATAACCAGAAGCCAAAATGGAACAGAAGTGGATGCTTCTTCAGCTAAAGATGTCACTAGTAACCATGCTGTTACTGAAACTCACCCCCACCATCCCTGCTGGTTTCTTAAACTTGCGAGAGAAGCATTCCTCAAATGTTTAGGGCTGGATTGCATGGCTGAGGACTCAGCTAGTAGAAAACAATCAAAAAAATGATTAGCCGTTGCATACAACCTAACCCTTCCAACTCCGTAAGCGATTGATGTCAGATGAGCAAACCAAGTTGAAATTCCATCACGCCTAAACCGACAGGCAGATAAGTGTTTACTCTACTCTGATCCCCTGATTCAGTAATCTTTGTCCAGTCCGAGTTAAGGAGAGTTAGAATTAGGGTATGACCTTGTGATTTTTAATGTTGTTTGTTGTGGCTAAATCAGCATATCATTTTGTGTAGCACGTGTACAGGATATTCATGGCTATCTTTAACAAGATTTAATGTTGCAATAATTTCACTGATGGCTTGGTTTATTTCCTCTAATACTTCAATCAATTTAGTACCTTTTTGTTTGAGTCCAATCCAGTCGCATAGATGGAAGTCTTTCTTCTTTTCGCTGACCAAAGAACATGTTTGTAAATTGTACATGATTTTTGTATCAATGTATATAGAGACAGATCTAAAGAGCTTGAACGGTTGAACCCAAAGGGAAACTTAAATATTTTTCTTTTCTGTACGATCCCGGTATAACTTGATATGCATACAGTAAGTAAAATCCTCGGGCAGTTGTCCAGGTTATCCAGTCTCCATTTTTTCTCGAGTTCGCTTTCAACTTTCAGCCTCTAGCGCATTCTTTGCAGTGGCAGTGTAAATTGGAGTGACAGCCAAAAGCCAAAAGCCAACAGCCCAACATAACTCAGTTATCATACCTCTCCCTCTCCGGGACAACGAACCGCATATGTCAATCTTAACAGATCCTTGCTTTGGTACCTGCCACCACAGATTTTGTCGCAACTCGTCCAAGCTAAAACTAACGTTACTGAAATACTGCGGACACATATTAGGTTGCGACCACTTGGATGGAAATGAATGATGATGGAATGAAAAAGAGAATGGAATGACAAAAGAATGGAAATGAATGATCATTCCATTCTTTTGTTCACCTGTCCTTTTCTTTAGAATGGAATGGATACACAACTTCAAACCTTTCAATTTCCTGCAGATAACAGTTTGAATGAGCAGTCTGAGTAATGACACATTAACAAAACCCACCTTCACACGGGCTGACGAACAGATCAACACGCCAAAAGAAGCAGAAGGCACTGCCTCAATGATATTCTTAACTTGTGTTTTGTTGATTCAGTCCGCATGTAATTGTGAAGAATACAACATGCTACGACTATCCTATTATGTGTCTTTACAAGATAAAATGATGGGTTTCTAAGGATTGCACATCTCTTCTTTAGGATGCTAAAACATATCTTAATAACATTTTTAGCCGACAAGTGCCTCATATTAAAGTATTCACGGTCAGATATGTGTTGATTCCTGTGATTCCTATCATTTAAATGATACCTTTCTCCTCTAAAAGGTGTCAAAAAACCTTCCCTATTAGTATATCCAGCATCTACTAGATAATAAGTTCCTTCATATATACAAAAGAATATCATTAGTGTTGTATTTAATACAATAGAACATGAAACAAAGAAAATATAGTTAATTACCTGTTGGCACAACTAATCATGTCTATTTATAGCATCCCTAAGGACTCTACCATCCGCAGGAGAGCCTTGCTAACCCGTCAATACATACTAAAATTGCTAATTAGGTGAGCAAGATCCAAGAACGTTTGTTGTAATTTCACCCTTTCTATTTATATATTTTGGTTTATCTTCTACAGGTACCGTCATCTTAATGTGTCCCATCCAAAGCTCCCAAACAATTCTATAATCAAATATACACAATTGTGTTACACATTGTCTTTATTTAATAATGTATCATGTAGACTATAGAGTAAAGTATACCTTAAAATGCTTTCACTTTCTATCAGTTGAATTATTTTGAATTGGAGTGGATTTCTCAAAATAATCTCCTTGCAACCTCAAAACCCTGTTTAGTACGGTATGAAAATACCTAGAAATTAATTGTTTTGATCTTTGAAAGTGTGCGTGAATACCACTTTATTTTGTGTGATGCCGTAGAATATATAAAAATATAGCAACCTTTTCTACCAGATACATGTACCTGGTAGGCTGGTATTTAATACATAAACTCTAGACTCCAACAAGAAACACAACTTATAAAATGATATTTTATCCATTCAAAGATTTTCAATACAACTAGCAGGACCCTCATGAATCAACTTATGTATATACTGATTTCACTCCATTTTAATAATTGTGTAACATTCTCTCAGTGTTCGTCTTGTCAAGAGAAAGTTGCATGATTTGGAAAATAGTTTAAATGATAAAGTCATTTGCATCCATGTTGTATATATTAGAATAATTTTCTTCTTCTGAATTGGATGATTCACATTTAATGGAAGGCGGACCATTGCTGCACAAAAAGCAAACAGACAACACATATCAATGAAACCATATAACCTGATTTAAAGTTAGGAACACAAACTAGGTTAGGAAATTAAATTTTAAGCTCCATAAGACAACACAAGAAGCAAACAGACAACACAACACATTTAATGGAAAGACTAGTCTAGTTTTGGAACTAGGAAATTGAAAATAACAAGATATTATCTTCAAACCAGATGTACAGTCGATTACTAGTACACTTGCATAACTAAAATGCAAAACAACACAAAATTCAACAAGCTTCAAAAAATAATCAGTAGAATAGGTGAACTTCAGTAGGTATTTCCAACGGGTAATTCAAATTAAGAATCACTAACTAGATAACATCATAACATAGTAGGAAGCACTCAGTACCTGATAGATGATTACTACGTACTTTTCGTAACTAGGGCATGTTCATATTTAAGGGTCAACAAACATCAAGCATACAATGGTAGTATGAAGGTAGCAGAGTCAAGGGATATGTATTGTTTTTTAAGGCGAGTCTACCTTAGAAGCTGCTATTCAAGGTGACAGCAGCACGATGCAGCAAAAAAACCGATTTTATTGTATATAATTTGCTGTTTCAAAGACTAGAGTGATGTGTGTAACTCAAATGGCCGGAAGACACCATTTTCCTCAGGTTATGGTGATAGCTATAGAGGACATCGCGATTCTTATAATGTGTACTTAGTTCAAATTTGGTACACAAGCATCGCTGCAGAACTAAAAAATTTAAAGAACTAATGCTAATCGGCAAAACTTAAAGCCTTATCTAAAAACTACACCAATGTCATGCTCATGAACTTATGCATAGTAAAGCAGTCACCTTGAACACCCCACATCCAAAAACTCCAGTTAAAAGTTCCTAGAGAAGTAACAAGTCGAATCTCAAATCGAAACAACAAATATGAAACAAAAAATCACAACGTTATTTATCCATTACTACCCAACTGCTGACAAACATAAATTTAAAAAAGCAACCATCAACATTAAAAAGCAACTGCTGAGATGCACCACTGCACACACAAAACAAAAGCAAGATGCTGCAGACACGTAACTTGTGCAAGACAAAAACAGAATCAGAAGCACACAAAAAGTCATCTAATCATTCACAAGCCCTAACCCATGAATACCGATGTTACCTCCAAACGGACTGAGACGAACTGTGATAGTTGGAAGAGCCGATTGAGAGGGAGAGGGAGATGAGCGACTCAAAAGCGATTGCTCGTTCATGGAGTTGGAAGGAGACGCTGAGTGAGAGTGAGAGTTAGAGTTGGAGGGAGAGGGAAAGGGAAAGGGAGAGGGAGAGTGAGAGTAGAGGAGTCGGGATATTTTAGATTTCGAGATGAGCGACTCAGGGATAGGAATAGATCTGTACTGCGTGTTTAAGAATGAATGAATTTTAATGAATTTGGACAAATGAGGAAGGAATGGTTCATTCCATTCTGTTGGGCCAAACAAATGATCAAATATTTCATTCCGAACTGAATGACCATTCCATTCCTTTGTTCATTTCATTCCTGTGAAGTGGTCACACCATTATACTGTGTTTGGTTGGATGGAATGTAATGATGAAGGAATGGAATGAAAAAGAGAATGAAATGACAAAAGAATGGAAAGGAATGATTATTTCATTCTCTTGTTTACTTTGTACTTTTTCTAGGATGGAATGGAATGAACTTGTAAATTTTTTTGAATTTTTATATACAAAATAGAAGAGTGGTAATATTTTTTTTTTGATCATTATTAAGGGATGACAATTGTAAAAAAATGGAATAGAAGAATTGTAGGAGAAGAAGTTCATGATCTTTTATTTAAGATCATTGTACATGATGCTCTAAATACATCAGCAAGTGCAGGAACAATCTCAATGGGTCTAAGGAATCTACAACAGCAAGTGCAGGAATTTCCAAACCCAATACCATGAACAATATCCAGCATATACACTGTCATTCTTCAACCGAGCATAACATAACCACCCAAAAAGAGCATGACTGTCATTCTTCAACCGAGCGAAAAACCAATTCTACACATCCAAAATTCTCAACGCACTAGGCAGATTTCTCATCTTATTCCGGCCCGGTACAAAAGGAAAATCTCATGCAACAGTCTCCACTTCGTCCTCGCTCATCTCAAAATGCTTCAGAAATCAAAAACTCCTGAAAACTCTATAAATCCAGACCAGCAAGCTTCGGCCTCTAAAGTACCATCATCACAACATCTTTCTTCTCAACCCAATCTTACAAAATACCCAACCTTCTCATCCAGACCCTCAACCGAATGCTCCTCCAACACTCTCCTACTCCTACATCTATCCATCACACTGTCCAAACTCTCACTCTCCACATCAATATCATACAACACTTTAACAATCCCCGTAAACTCACACCAAATATCTAAACTTCCCTTCTCACAACTCCTCAACCGCTCATTACCCAATCTCAATACTTCCATCACCACTCACACTCACCGCACAGCGACAACAGCTGCATTCTTAAATCCATCACATTGTCGCAATTCGAAAACCCAATCACCCAACTCCTTAACCTCCATTTCAAAAACCCTAATCTCTTCCACGGAAATCCTAATCCACA
This sequence comes from Echeveria elegans, assembly GCA_035048345.1. NCBI lineage: Eukaryota > Viridiplantae > Streptophyta > Magnoliopsida > Saxifragales > Crassulaceae > Echeveria > Echeveria elegans. Next base: position 6,839 of record JAWWMW010111013.1, read on the forward strand.
CAAAACACTAGAAACATTAAAAACCCCAAAATCCCGACTAATAAATACCTCATCATCCGACGGCGCAAAATGACGCAGTGCTTTATAATCAATTTCGAGTTTGGTGTACTGACGATGGAGGAGAAAGTGGGGGAGATGGAGAGAGAGTTGGCGGCCAGCGCTCTCGAGCATCGCGGTGGTGCGCGGTCACTGGTCCAGTCGACGGAGCTTACGACGGAGAGGAGACGACTTGAGATGGAAGAACAGACGGAGGATTTGAGCGTCGATCTGGTCGCTCGTCGAGTTGGGAGGGGTTGAGAGTCGACTGAAATCGACGGAGGAGTTGAGCCGATGGAGGATGGAATGGCTCTGTACCACGTGTTTCAGAATAATTTGAATTGGATGGACCGGAATGGTATTCTTTTGGGTTAGGAATAAGCATTGCATTCCGACGGTCCAACCAAACAGCTTATTTTTTCATCCTTTTGTCTTTTGGAATGAAACATTTCATTACATTCAAACTCATTACATTCCTGCGAACCAAACACAACCTAAATATATTCTCCATCATTTCAAGACGGAAGATGAAATAGCTACACCTAAACTCACAAGCTTACACTAATATAGTCATTAACTATCTCATCACATGATGATTCTCCACATATGTTAAGAAAGATGGGACCATCCGGCATTTGGAAGTAATCAAAAAAGACCGATTGATTAGTCAAGTAGTTTCCGCTTGATACGGATAACAAGTAGTTCCATTTGATACCATCAGATGCCGATAACAAGAACGGTGCTCCGATCAACGCAACCAATCCGATGATTCTCATCTTCGACGAAATCTTCCAAATTGTTGGCCACCAAAACTACAAGTGTTTGTTTTTGCAAAATCAGTTTTAATCGAAGCCTTCCGAGGCGAGTCAGTTGATTTTCTACAACGAAGCTCGTCCGTCTCTGCTTCGTCGCCGAACCGAAGAACTTCATCGCCGAACCGGAGAATCAATCTCCGATCAGCACCTAGGCGGTCTGATAATAACCCGGTACAGTCAGTCTGAGTCGATTGAAAAAATGACTTTATTAAAATTCTAATTTTGCTCAAAACGATGTGGTTTTGAGCAGAATTTTTTTAAAAAAATAAGTGAAGGCAAGGTGATCGAAGGCGCTCACCTTACGGGTCCACCTCACCTCTACTCATATTTGGCGAGCGCCTCGAGCCCGCTTTTTGATTCACTGTGACCAACCATCAAATTGGTCATGAGATGACCTACTTTCAAAGTTGGTCATGAGTCCCTACGCACAATATTATTTTTTAGTGATAGTATACAACAAACATCATTTACAAAAATAAAAATTATTATATACATGGAAATTTATTTCTTAAAATATATGATTTTTATTAAATTTTCAAGATCTACCCATTGATACTCATATTGATACCCACATTTTTTAAAATAAAATGTTAAGCTTGAAAAGAGTTTAAGAAAATATTTTCTTTCTTAAAACTATTCTATTAAATTAAAATAAAAAATTTATATGTGACAAAAAATGAAATGAAAATATGTTGAAGGTTTTTTTGGGTCATGGGTGAGTCATGAGTGAAGTGTTTTAAACTAAATGGGTCACCATTTTTTTGAGTCATGATTGAGGATGCTCTATAGCGCAATAATAGTAGACTCATTCGACAATGTCCCTTCAGTCATTTTATAAGCTATACTTAGCAATATGTTAGTAATTTAGCATGTAAAACAACACTATGGCCTTTAAGATTTACTCACAATCATGATTAGAGCTTTGTGAATTAGACTTTTTAACTTGAGTCATTTAGGTTTGTATCCTCAATTGGAAAAAACTCTCTAAAAACGACTATCCCTTGAAATTCTAGTTGCCGCCATTTTCTCCGGGATGGGGAAGAGTCTCTCCTTCATGAGGGTGGCTTTCCTTCCTCTACCCAGGAGTTCCTTTCGTTTAGCTTCTTTCATGCGTTTCACATGTATTTTTCTCTAAGATTTGTCTTACGAGAGATTTCTATTTTCTCTAAAATTCGTCTTATGAGAGGTTTGTATTTTTTCTAAGTTTCGTACTTATGAGAGTTTTATATTTTCTTATTATTTTGAGTTTATTTTGTGCCGTTCGACGGCCTTTCCTTTCATATGCTTCACCGGAGATGTCCACCTGTGCATGCTGTCGGCAGTCTATTACTTCACTTGGAAGCCGACGCCAAAGCCAGTCCTTCACGGTCAGCAACGCGACTGCTGATGTCTATCGACCGGAGTTGAAGTCGAGAGGGCTTGCGACGAAGCTAGCAACGCTGGATTTGAAGACGATCCGAACGGCGAAGACGCGGCATGCGACGACGAGGGTTGAGTGGCTGGAGTTATCTGGTGGGTATTTGGCGTGTTCGTAGCTGTTGGAGGCCTCTGGCGGCGACGGACTGACTGTCGGGCCCTGGTGTTACGATAGGGTTGTACCGGTGAAGCCGATGGAGCAGCTGTGTCGAAAGTCCGGAGCTTTACTGTACGATGAGTCGTGCTTTCTGATCTTCGGAGCACCGTGAAGTCGAATGGGCGACTTTGGTTGCTTTGCTTTGCTGTTTCCAGCGCTTTCCATGAGATCATTGTGCGGGAAGCCGAAACGACTGGTCTGGGGAAGCTGCGCCATAACTGGGTCTTGGAAGGGGGGCTGACGGCTGATTTTCATTTATTACATTTAGATTGTCAAAATGATCCATTTAGCTTAATGAATTAGTAAAAACCGTTAAGAATTTGTTAATCGGATCAATAAAATCTATTAATAAATTCTTAATGGTTTAATGAGATCCATTATGAAGTAAAGATGTGTAAATGGATTAATGAAATCAAGTGGACTAAATGGATGAAATCAATCATTTAAGGCATTTTAAGCTTAATCCATTGGGTTAAATGAATCAATCCATTTAATCCATTTACACTAAACAGTTTAAATTGTTTGGATCCATTTAAACCATTATCCATTTAAAATTCATCTGAATCCTTTCAATTCATCCATTTTGACACCTCTAATTACATTTATTGTCTTTAGGTGGGGTTCGTGGCGTCATTATGGTATTGGTGAAAGAGTTTTGAAGAAATACACGCTATTGCTTGTATCTTATTTGGATATTGGTGGTCAAAATGTGATCAATGCTTTATTTGTTTTTAGGTACTAGATTAACTGTCATTTGGTACAATGTATTGTATGCGTGTAACTCATTATTGAAAAAACAACTTGGATCATTTAATGTGGCTCACATCACGTTGAGCTTGAATTTGTTTCATGTTTTGATGCTTGGGTTGCTTTGAGAAAAGTAAATGGGTTTTTTTTTAATTTTTTAGAAAATGAATGATTGTATTTAGTTTTCCATGTAAAAGAAAATGAAATCAATACATCTATGTAGATGTAGTTCAAATATTTATGCTCGCTTTTTTATGAGAAAA
>JAWWMW010111044.1:0-10270 GCA_035048345.1 Echeveria elegans
AAACACACATAGAAGGCTGAGTCAGAGACTGCAGCTGCGCGCACTCATGGCATTAGGAGTTATTCTGGGTACGGCAACTGTATTAGACCAACACCATTGCTTAATCCTTGCATATGTTGCCATGGCATCTGCCCAACCATTGTCTTCTCGACACACATGCTTAATACACCACCTTGGGTGAGCCAGCAATGTTGTGAGGCAATCGCGGGCAATCACAGTAAGGCTCTCAGACGTTAGGTTCCCGCTCTGGATAGCCCAAATGGCTTCTACGCTGTCCGAGACGATGACTGCTTCGGTGAGCATCATGCTAGTTGCCATTGCCACCCCTGCTTGGATGGCTCTCAACTCAGTTTCAAGACTCGATGCGCAATCCTTCAATCCTTCTGATATCCAATGCTGCATCTGAGAATGGTTTGGCCTTGTGATGCCACCGCCGCGAAACCCCCAATCAGATCATTGTAACACCATGACCCATCACAACTAATAACAGTCACCGATACATTGCAAGTGTCGGGAGAGGATATCAGGTTACAGCCCACCAAGCTCCTACTTTTAAATTAACTGAGCAGACTATGAACCTTAAACGTGTTGTACGCAATACTCCATCTATCTTCACCATGACATAAAAGATTTCGCTTTCTCCAGATGACCCAAACTTAGCAACAATTTGCAGCACCTCACTCTCTCTCTCCGTCATGAAAAACCAAAGCCAGTCAGCAGGGCTATTCTCACATCTTTCCGGCCACCAGACATTAATAAGAGTTTTCCAAAGCTCCTTGCTCCACCAGCACTCATGAAGAACATGACCAAGTGTTTTCCTCTGTAAATCCTCTTTATTAAAAATTTTAAATGCCAAGAAATGCGGGATATTTTTTTGTGGTAATATATTTATTATTTTTTAATATATTGTGAACGACGTCGTTTGAAATCAGCTGGAAGCATCCGGAAAGCTTCATCATCATGTTCATCAGTCGATCAGATCATATTCTTACGTTTCGTTTCACTCCATTTCCGTAAAAATCCAGCGACGACGAAAAATCTGCGATGAGCGGGATAGCGGCTTACGTGGCGCGGAGAGCAGCGCAGAAAGAGCGAGTGAGGATTTTGTACCGTAGAGCTCTAAAGGACACTTTAAACTGGGCCGTGCATCGTCATCTCTTCTATCAGGATGTAATGAAACCCTAATTCCTTGATCTCGATCGATTCATCTATTTTTCGATTTTGTATGTGTCGTTTATGTATTTCTTTTTGCATTTTCAGGCATCTGAACTTCGCGAGAAGTTTGAAGCTAATCGACATGTGGTATGTATAATCTACCTGTTAAGAGTTTCATGTAAAAATCTTCATATTATTGATAACAGAATAGTGATTGTAGATTTTAGAAATGTGGTGTAAATAATGTGTTAAGCATGGCACGCGAACTCGTAGCGCCAGGCGATTGCTTAATATGGAGAACGCAAAAGATTTCGTGTGTTTTTTGAGTATAGTGAAATTCTCTTTACTTGATGCAAGGTTTCATGGCATTTGGCGTGTCCCTAATTGGTTTTGGCATTGTCTCAGACTCTCAGTGATTTAGTTTTCTGACATTTTCTTATGTGAGTCGTCCACCTGTTTTGCAGGAAGATCTCGACACTATTGATAGATTGACTGATAATGCTGAAGCAATGTACAATAAGTTTCGGCACCCTGATCCTTATATTGGTCAGTTTACTCTACCAGCTTGCTATAAAAATGATCCTTATAGTAAGGGAGATGGACACACTCGCACACATCTGCATTTTGCATTATTATATAACGCTCTTTAAAAATTCGATTTTACTGCAGTGTCATCATACTTAGTTAGTTAGTTGTATTCTGAATTTCTGTTTGCAGTTCCATGGGCTCCTGGAGGGTCAAAATTTACTCGAAACCCAGCTCCTCCGCAAGGGGTAAGTGTTTCCCTTGGTTTTCTCTTTACTTTTCTATGTGTTTCTCTTCACAAATTTGTGTTATATGAGTATACCGGCGTACGAACTGTGTTCCCCTTTTGGACCCTTAAACTTATATGGTACACATCATGTGATGCTGTGAGCTTACATTCCCTTTGATAGCATTCGATGGGTATCTATCAGTGCAGACAAAGTAGATGTAGGTCTTTTTCTTATAACACATTAGAGTCTACTGAAAATGTAGGTCTTTTTCACTCAGTTGGTAGTTTTTGACTTGGCTACTTGTGTTGTGTTCTGCAGATTGAAATAATGTACGATTATGGACTGGAAGATAACAACTAAGAGCATACATTCTTCTCTGCATGGTGCCAAAATGAAGACAAACCATTGATCCACATCGTACCGGCTAGTTACCTAAACTACCAAATTATTAAAATCTACAAACAATGTTTGCCTGTGGCTATGTTTCTGGATCTACATCAAGATGATGGAGACCAACCATCTAATTTCGGATTCTTTTCGGACAAAAATAGTTTCATTCCCAAATAAGCAAGTGATGATCATCATCCAACAAGTGCAGTTCACAGCAACCATAACTAGGCAAAGATCATCTTTCAAAGTTGTTCTCATGTGCGCATAAATGGTGTGACCTATCTATCTAGCAGTCTCTCTCAACACCAAACAAATGAGCATCAACATTTTTTATATAATAACAAAGGGCTCAAGATTGCCATCATATTCAGGCTTTGATCCTCTTTGACGCCTCCACATGTTTAGCTTATTACCTGCATCAGGTGTTACAACACAGGTTTGCATCATTCTTCTTCCATATCTGTGCCTGGCCATGGTCGTCGATTTCGCACTCGGGCTGTCAGATGAAATGCTGGAGGAGGAGACTGACAGCCCTGCAGGTAACAACAAAAACTCTCTTCCTCTAAAACGCCATCATCTCATTCTACCAAGAATAAATCAATTCTTTTACCTACAGATCCAGTCTGTCTGACAAGAAGAGGCACGTCGAGAACTAAAACTGTGTGCAGAATCGTTGTACGGATAACAGTTGTAGCTGCGACACTTCCAATCCTACTCTGGACTGTTTACATGGGATACCAGCTCGTCAATGGACCAAGACACAACAAAGATGAGAATGTAGCTTTGATAGCTGGAATCATTACCATGGCATTTGGCATTTCATTGCTCCTGAACGGAATCGCCATAGCCAAAGATTTATCACAAGAGCTATCGACCCTGATGCAGCATGCGGAGTTTGAAGCCGATGCACATATTCATCAGCATTTACCATGCTTAAACGCTTAAATACACTAGCAATTAAAAAACTACACCTAGCTGACTGTATTCTCCAGCCACTGCTCTTCATCCGGTAAGTAGCTTTCCAAAGATTCCAACATGTCTCCGAACATCTTCCAACACTTTTATTCCCTTGACAACACAAAGCTCAATATAGCCACCGCAACGTAATGTGATGTTCATAAGATATACACTAACCAAAGAGGCAAAGATTTGTAAAGTCATCCAAAAAATGCATAATTCACGGCAGCCGATGAGTTTTCAGAATTTCGGTCAGGGTTCGTTGGGGGCTGTAGATTTGCTTTCAAGTCCATCTATGTACAGTGAGTCCCCCGTCTTTGAAATTATCTGATCAGGGTAGTGGTCAGAATGTGATATCCAGCTCAGCTTTCTTGAGTGGGGAACTAGGGATTTTATTCCGGGGAGAGTGTACCTCCTCGTAAAACTCATCGGCGGTCTGATATTGACAATGCCTTTGGGTCAGTTTGTGTAAAAATATTTACGGGAACTATGTTTGATTCCATCAGATTCAAATATCTTCGGGGCCGTAGGGCTTGTGTTGATAAACATGGAAATATCAAATCTACATTGTGTGAGATAAACATGGTGTCTCATTCCATAGGAACAAAACCTGTCATTCAGTAGTAACAGGACGAAGAAAAAAAAAACAAGTAAAAAGTGTTTGCGTAATATTTGAGCTAACTAGGCAGGCGTATTAGTCTGAAGTCAAGTGTCAAACCTTCTGCGTAAGCGCACTTTCTGATCCAAAATTGCGATTATGAGGTTTTGCCAACTTCTGCAAGGGTAGCTTTACCAATGCTAACCCAGCCTTCACTTATGCTATCTAAGTCACCACTGATTCCATCGTCCACAAAGTCTCCAACTCTTTTAATTTTATCAGTTTCATCAACCGGCTCAACTGGGTAGTTTCCGGAGAAGCAAGCATAACAGAAGTTCGGAGCATCTTTACCCAACAGCTTGTGTAAACTTTCTAATGGAAGGAAAGCAAGCGAGTCAGCGCCTGTGTACTCGCAAACTTCATCCACTTGCTTACTAGAAGATATCAGCTCTTTTTTACTAGGTGTGTCAACACCGTAGTAGCATGACCCTATGATCGGAGGACTAGCGATTCTCATGTGTACTTCCTTAGCTCCAGCATCCCTCAAAAGCCTTACTATCTTTGTGGATGTTGTTCCTCTCACAATCGAGTCGTCCACGACTACGACTCTCTTTCCTTCCAAAACAGCCTTTACAGGAGCAAGCTTCAGCTTCACACCGAAATCTCTAATTTTTTGTGATGGCTCGATGAAAGTCCTTCCCACATAATGCGACCTAATCAACCCTTGTTGAAACGGAACACCAGCTTTCGCAGCATACCCAATCGCAGCCACAACTCCAGAGTCAGGCACAGCTATCACCACATCACACTCCACCGGCGCCTCAGTAGCCAAAATCTCCCCAAAAGCCCTCCTCGACTCATAAACAGATCGCCCAAACACAACCGAACTCGGCAACGCAAAATAAATATGCTCAAAGATACATGACTTTGGCTGAGGATGATGCTCCATCAAACAAAACGACTGAACCCCTTCACCATCCACAACCAACAACTCCCCCGGCTCCACCTCCCTCTCATACTTCGCCTCAATCAAATCAAGCGCACAAGTCTCCGACGCAAAAACCACCGCCCCATTCGACTTCCTCCCCATCACCAACGGCCTAAATCCATGAGGATCCCTAACAGCCACTAACTTATCCTCCGTCGCAAAAACCATCGAATAAGCACCTTGAATCTTCTCACAGGCCTCCATAATCCTCAAAAGCAACTGCCTTTGTTTTGATATCGCCATCAAATGCAACACAACCTCCGTATCCGAACTAGTATTAAAAATCGACCCATTCCCTTCTAACTCACTCCTCAAAGCTCTATAATTCACTAAATTCCCATTATGCGCTACTCCAACCGATCCAAACTTATACCCTGCAACAAAAGGTTGAACATTTTTCAACATAGATGAACCAGCAGTGGAATACCTAACATGCCCAATTGCACAACTTCCAGGAAGCTGTTTCAGCTTCGTTTCATCAAACACTTCAGACACCAATCCCATTCCAGTCACAGATTTCAACACATGATTCTCAACTGATACGATTCCAGCACCTTCCTGACCTCGATGCTGCAAAGCATGAAGCGCAAGATAACAAAGACGGGATGCTTCTGGGTCTCCATAAATTCCGACAACGCCGCACTCTTCCCGAGGCTTGTCGTCATCGTCATAGTACTCAATATTGGACGAATCGGGATCTGGGTATTGATGATTCAGGTCAGAAATAGGGTTTTTGGATTGGGTTTTGAATTGAGGATTTTGGGTATGAGAGATTGATGCGATTGAGGGTTTTGAGAGGGTTTTAGGGTTTAAGTAAATTAGGGACTGGGATGAAGGAGGTGAAAAACGAAATAATTTTTCCGCAACGGATGGGAGTGCAGGAAGAAGGGTCGTGGCCGCCATCGAAGCAATCGGAGCTGCGGAGAAGATTCGAGGACAAAGAGAAGACGGTGGCGTTGTCAAAGTATTCTCCAGTTTCGTTATCGGAAATGAGATAGCGTCACTAACCGTTAGATTAGAATCTCACAGCCGCTCCTTAGTGGTGTCACGTGTCCTTTGTTCAGGACCAAATGCCGTCGTACTCGCCGTTCAATATTCTACAAGACAATTAGTCGATACGTCACCACTCCTTTTGTGTCAAAACGCTGTCGTTTAGTCACATTGACATCTCCGCATTCCATTGACTACTCCAATCTGCAATCGTTTTCTAGGGTTAACAAACTTCTACACATCTTCATTCAATTCTCGAAAATGTCGCCGCCTCCGGGGCCTTATTCCGGCAAGAGCACGACAGCGCTTGTACGTTTTACCGCGTTTACGGTATTCAATTTCATATAAATCGTTTCAATTTTGTACTCAATGTGAAACTGCTAGGTTGCGCGTGTATCTGCTGTTGCGTTTGGTGTTGTTTATGGAAGCGTGAGGCTCAAGTATCTTAAGGTAATTCAGATTTTGATGTTCAGTTTTCGTTGTGAGTTTTTCAGTGTTGGTGCTTTAAAGGTTTTGCGAAGTTGCATGTTCATCATGATTTGTAAATGAATCTGTTTATGTTGCTAAATTTGTTTTTTGAGAATCGGAACAAAGGATGAGGTCGTGTGTTATGAAGGGAAGTTGTGGTGAAACTTTATGGACCGTGTGAGCGTGTAAGATAGTGGAGTCGCGAGTATATATTGGTTTTCGATGACTGTAGACTAGGGAGTTAAATTTTTTTTGTTGATTTTTTGAGTGCAATTCATTTATGAATGGATGTCTGACGCAGTAGGACGGGCATGTTTTGGCTAAAAAATGTTCATGGTGCTAACTTATATGTTGGAAGATCTTCTGCAGATTTACGATTTTCTCAATTTGTCTGAGTTGAATCAAACCTTTCTTTGAATAGGTTTAGGCTACTTGTTACTGAGAAGGAAGGTTTGCGTACTTAAAGAAAATGATTTATGGGGGATATAAGCATATACAGGGTAAATGAGTGTATGTATTTATAATGAGTTCGAATATGTGTATATATTGATCTAAATCCAATGGCGAAAATTTGATCTCGCCTCTTGGTTCTGTTACATAGTTTCTCTGGGTTTTGAAAGTGAGCATTTAGCTCCGCTAAATGCCAGCTGAACTTTTACTTGGTCGTTCAGAATATCAGAAATTCTGTAATTACATATGAGTTATTTTCTACCAACTGAAATTGTGTTACATGGGTGTTTCATCTTCATAATGGTTTTTACAACGTATGTTTATGACAAGCTTTCGCTCCATTTGCCATATGTTTTTGTTTCCACAGGCAATAGATATTCAACATTTCCTATTCAGCATCTTTCATCTAAATGACCATTTTACGCCACAACCCAGAAGGTCCAAGTACTGCTAATATTAAGTTTGTACCTCACACTTATTTATTATCTTAACGCATGCATTTATGTAAATCCAGCTACTATGGATCAATAAGAAATCGACAACAACAAAGTGCACATATGGTATGAGGGTACCCTTTGGTACGCATATTTGTACCCTCCAAGATTGAGACTCTCAAAAATGTATGGTCCGCACTCCCTTCTTCATCCACTAGCTTTACCAACTCATTCATCTCAGCTTCCTTTTAATGTTGACTCATTTCATCTCCAGGAGGATTTGACCTTTGAAGATCTCTTGAGATACTTACCCTATAACTTAAACCCGATTGGCATGGTAGGACACCGGTTCGACTTACTCTGGCAGTGGTTAGTTCTTAGTATATAGAAATTCTTCAGTGAATAAGATGAACCTGACCATGACTGACAATGTGATTGAAATTGGAAAATGCCTTTATGAAGGAGGGACAGTTAAACAAAGGATACCCTACAAAAACAGGGGGCTCAACACAACAACAATTAAACTGGCCTTACTTTGTCCTGTTTATATACATTTCAATCCCAATAACTTCCCTATAACATTTAGATGAGACACACCGACAACAATATAACATATCATGTATTGAAAAATAAATATGTACAAGGTGTCATTCTAAATATATAAGTATTTATATATATGGATTGAAAATAATAATATTCATATGATATATTCCACCGGCCAGATAATTCATAATTTTAAATAAATTGAAGAAAACAATGTGCTACATTTTTTTGTATAATTGAGTCTGCAGAGTGCAGACCGACAATTAGGGTTTGGGGTTTAGATTTTGACAAGCCAACGGTATGTTTGACAAGATATTATCAATGTTGGGATTGCTTTATTGATCATAATGGAGCTAATTCAAGCTGCTAAATTGTTCTATATAACATGTTATGTTTGTCTATAAGGATGTTGAAAGTTCATAAAAAGGGACCCTTGATACAACTGATATTATTAGAACGTTTTCGGTGATGCTTTATGATTCTCTTTCCTTCATCATCGTATGTTATCATTTTAATTATTCCTTAATAGTAGTGGCTAAGGATCTATCATTAATTTCTCACCTCATGTTGAAGAGGCATCCATGGGGTTTTTGATTCAATAAAGTTGTAAGAGAATGATTGACTGTTAGTCCGTTATTCTATTTATATTTCAGCGTTATTACAAAAACAAAAATTGTATACTAAAGCATCACTGATCGGTGTCAGAGCAAAAATTACTCTTCTGCTAGGTACTAAGTACAATATTTCTCACTTTCAAAACGGCTCCAATTACATATTTTGAGATTTATAAACACTGATTTATTAATGTTAATACAGTACCACGACTGGCTCATCTTATATGCAAGGTGGTTTAATAGCTAGGGGACCAAAACAAATACATCTCTAAAGAGTAAAGAGGGTAGCTTGGCCTTAATAATAAGGGAAAGTAAATGGAGTTGTGGAGTGGGTGCACCTCTGATTTCTGCCACACTTTGGGACACTTTTGTGGTTATTGGAGCTCTATTCAAGCACCCATATAAATGTCAAAAACCTTCTTTGTCAACAAGTCTTTTAACTTGGAACAGATGAGACAAAGAGCATAATGCAAGTCAGTCTGACAAGCCTCTTAAAACTTGCCATATGGTATGTATACTTGGTCCAATGACATTGAACTATTTGAATATGAAAATGTTGTACAAATTGATGGTAAATACATATTTATGAAATATTTATCAAAATGTCATATATTGAGAAAAAATTATGAAACTCCCAAGACTATATAAGACGGATCTAAAATGTTTTTTGGTTGTTGTTATTTTGCATCGAAAAATATTAAGAATTTGATCAGTCTGAAGTTCAGTACACACAGAACGATACTTAAATATAACGACTCTTTGGATGTGTATTGTATATAGCTTATTATAATCAACTTAGGGACTTGGTGTGAATCTGGTTTTGATGAAGTGGCGATGTGCACTCCAACGAACATGTCAGTTATGAATAAATCATGACAAGATGTGTATGGAGAAAAAAATGTCATGTAGTAGGAGTTGACAGAGAGGCCACCAAGTTATCATCTTCCAAGTGTCCCATTTCCAAAACACAAGAAATATTATATGTCTCTTTTTGGTAATTGTTGTCTGATTCATTGAAATAAGTGAGGAAAAAAATGAGTTTTTTTAAAAATAATTTTTTCATGAAAAAATTATAAAAAAATGATCTTATTTGATCTTTTTTATTTTTTTCTTACAATTAAATTACATTTTATTTTCACTTAATTTTTTAAAAAAAATTCTTTCTTTTTTCTTCGCAACCAAATGATGCCTCACTAAATTGAAAAAAAAAATCTTCAAAAATCTTCAAATAGATGGTATAGATTTAAGTGTTAGTGTGTATGGACATTCTTGTCAGCCAGTAGGAATAAGGAAAAGTGTACATTTAAAAGAGTTAACTAATTAGTTGTGCTGACAAAAGAAGAGTGATCATAAATTTAAACTTTCAACTAAACACTTTAGATTGTGAAATACTTCACTCCAATGGCATGACGATATATGATTGAGTTGTGTATTTTGCATGCTATTATTTTACTCATCCAGAAACGTACAGTATTGTACTCTTTCTATCCTATATTATAGTTTTTATTTACTTTTTTGGCATTTCAAAATATACTTTTTATTTTCTTTAATTGAATATTTTCTACCATCACAAACACAATCTCTCTTCAATCTATTTTTTTTTTCTTTTATATTTTTATCTCACATACTTTATTTTTTTTAATTTGTGTCAAATAATAAATGAGAAATATATATCGGAACGGAGGAAGTATCAAACAAAGTATTAGAATGATAAATAGTGTGTTGTAAGGGCAAGCGCACCAGTGGACGATGGGTTGGACCTTCCCTTACCCCAGTCGAAGGTCCATCCCATTGTCCATAATTTGTAAAACGCACTACTAAGGATCATCCACTATTCATAAATAATATTTGTATATTAATTAAATTATTAAAATTTATTATAAATCAGATTTAATAAATAAATTTATTATTAAATATACATATTTATA
>JAWWMW010111055.1:0-10270 GCA_035048345.1 Echeveria elegans
AACTTTCTCATGGAAAATCATTTTTCTTTAAAATTTTCTTTCCTCATTTTTTTTCCCGCAACCAAACGGGGCCTTAACCTCCCTTCTGTATCCATGTTGTGCAAGTAAATTTGCCGAGGCATCAATGAACACTACGTACTTGAAAAAGTGGCCGCTTTATCTTAGCACCAAAAATACCATCCTTAAGAAGTATGATGGAAGGTAAGTAGATCGATCACATATTTGCTTGCTCCACACTTTTTTTTTTGGTTCTGCGAATATGCTACTTGTGGGTCCATTCATTTTGTGGATAAATACTAAATTCAATAATAAATGGACATAATTTAAACCCCCTTCTGTATCCATGTTGTGCAAGTAATGCCTTTTTGAGCGTCCCATGCGAATAGTCTACATTGACCCTAGTGTGGAATTTGTTTAATACTCTCTCCGTCCCATAATATTCCTCACACTTTCTTTTTTGAACGTTCCAAAATAAAACTTACACTTCCTAAAATAAAATACTACACATTTTACTTTTACTCTTACATGCATTCTCTCTTCATTCATTATTTCACATTTTACACTCATTCATCCTTTATTATCAATCAAATCACTCATTTTTCTCACATAAACACTATCTTTCTTTAAGCATTACATACTTAATCTCACTTTTTTATCCTTTCTTAATCTCCGTGCCCATGCTTCTTTTTGGGACGGAGGGAGTATGCATAGCTAATGGCTTTATTTTGTACCTTTAAAAGCTGACTTTTATGTGCAGTTGTCGTTGGTATGCCATTTTCATCATAGATAGTGCCTATACGTTACTGCCATTTTTGTTCTTTACTTCTACTTTTTCAAATTAAATAAATCGTAGTTATTCGTATAAATGTCTTATTACATGTCAAATTTCAGGTTCTTTTGTTTTGCTAAATCAGAACTTTGCTGTAGGTATGTCCTGATGGGAAGACAATAGAATCTGAAGCAGCACATGGCACAGTCACTCGCCATTACCGTGTCCATCAGAAAGGTGGTGAAACTAGTACTAAAAGCATAGCCTCAATATTTGCTTGGTCCCGAGGTCTCTTGCGCATGGTTAAGTAATTTGTTACTTGAAAAAATGTCTCTTCAAATTACTAACTGTATCATAGTTTGTAATGTGGGATCCTAGTTGAATAGACAATGCCAAGCTAGCTGATTTTGTTGGGAAACTCGAAGCGGCTTGCATTGGAACAGTGTAATCAGGCAAAATGACCAAAGACCTGGCAATCCTCCTCATTCATGGACCCACCAAGTAACTCTGTCACCCAGTTTGTGCATAAAAAAGGGGATGGTTGCTCTTTTAAGTTTCTTGGCACTGAAAGTGTGGAATGGCAATATGGAACAGGGTAACCCAGGGATCAATATTTGAACACTGAAGAGTTCATAGATGCAGGTTGCTGGGGGAGCTGAAAGCAAGACTAGAGGGGCAGAGGGCAGTGCATGAACTCTGTTGGTATATCTTCTTGACCTCTCATAAAAAATTTGATTAGTGTTTAGCTCTAAAGATAGAAATCAATAAGAGAAAGATGACACTGCTGTCTGGGCTGGTCACCATATTGGTAAAGAGTGGGCATGGGCTTAGTTTTATACCTCAGGGCTCAGGTAGATCTTGCGAAATATCATTACTAAAATGCACATCCAGATCAAACATATATAAGTTTAATTTTAATTTCATTTTTTTTCTGTTAATGTTTGAATTCAGAGTGAAGTAAACTTATGTAAAAAGTTATCGGGAATAATGTCATTTAAATCTCAAACTCTTTAGTTTTGTTCATTTAAATCTTCAACTTCTTAGTTGACTTTTAAAAAAATTTGAAGTTTATGTTGATTTTGTCATTTTGGGCATCAGATGAGCATTTAGGGTTTAGGGTTTAGGCCTATAATGACAATATCAACATAAATTTAAGATTTTTTGAAGTCAAGTAAGAAGTTGATGATTTAAATGGACAAAATTGAGTTGAGAATTTAAATGGACAAAACTCAAAAGTTTGGATTTAAATGTCAGTTTTCCCAAAAGTTATCCAATTCTGTAAAGATTAATTTCAGAAAAAACACCCATATATTACTGATGTTTTTTTTATTTGTAAATAACCCATTATGTAATGTATTCACGGGTTGGGAGTGGGTAGTTGTTTCGACTCGGGCTTTATATCAATATCACAGCACCACCACCGTAACTAAACCCAACTATCTGTCAAGTGTCAACAACCTTTGCTATGACCTGGTGGCTGGGTCATCCGGCAACTATTGACATCCTTACGTAGTTGATGGGTATGATTTTCATCGGTCAGAGTTCAATTGCACAACTACTAATTGATTTACCTTATTTGACTTTTTCCGTTTATTGCATTTTACTTGTGTGTAAAACTGTCTTGTCTCCTTTTTTGAGCATGTGGATGTTTGATTTTTCCCGATCTTATTGAACTAGATGCTACTTAAGATTGTTGAAGTTTTGAATGAGCAATGAAGGACCAGGAAGCAAAAGACCATTTCTTCATTTCTATTTCCAAGAGTTATTATTTACTTTGACCAGTTGGTGCTATTTGCTTGTTTCGAAAACATGAGGCTGTTTCATCTGTGTTTGAACTGCATGTTTGATCCCTTTGACAATCAGGTTTAAAGTAAGAATCAAAATATGTCGTGCAACACACTCCTTTTGATTATATCTTAGCGGCCATCATTAATAATGATCCAAGTTGATTATGTACTGTGTCAGTTTATGCCCAGCCAATTGGGGAATTGTCAATTTGAGCTGTTAGCATTTAATGGTTAATGGATATGGAACGTTGTGTCCGTTAAAACATCTATGCAAAATGGGGAATATCCTACTGGCCTTGCCTGTGTAGAACATCCTTTTTTTGTGGCTAAACGTGTACATAGTTCTGGTATAATATAATTTAATTCCTTCCAGGCAGACTCAAACAACCGTCAAAGGTCAGTGATTTACAAACTGAGGTTCCTTGCAACATAGTTTGAAGTTCATCATAAAATAAAATGATGAGGACGTCATACGTGACCATGATATGAATGCACCGGTTCCATTCAGACCAATTGGTTGATGTAAACTGGATAGTGAGAATGGTCAATATATAAATCAAAGCTATGATGTAATCAAGGGTAATCTTTTCATAGTGATCCTTTGAGTCATAGTGCACAATTCATTTAACTAAGTGTATTTTTTTTAGATTTGAAGTGTACCATATGTTATACTCCCTCCGTCCCAATATTTTCTTCTCATTTGGTAGTTGTCACGGTTTTTAAGAAAATTAAATTTTGTGAGATAAAAGTAGGAAAGAGAATGAGTGGAAAATGAATAGATTGGAGGGAGAGTATAAATGTGAGAGAAAAAGTTTTCTATTTAAGGCAATGAGAAGAAAATTTTGGGATACCAAAAAAGGAAATGAGAAGAAAAATATGGGACGGAGGGAGTATAAAGAAACATGTGAGTTGTGTGACATGGGGAAGAAGGACGACCTCCACCGCCTTATTACTTTTCTAAGTTACTTTTAGCATAACCAAACGCGCAAATCAACCGTACATTGCGCAAAGTATTAGGGACACTCCTTCCTTTGGACGGAATGGGGGCAGATCACCAATATGCATATCGCGATGATTGAAACGTCAGGCGAAGACGAGAGATAATTCCCGTTCCCATGGCTGATCCAGATGTTTTAGTTTTGTTATCAGTGAAGTGCAAGGATTGAGGATCATTATATATCCTACTGATGCTTTCATTCAAAAGGCGTGATCGGATGATCATAAGGCCATAGACCACTAAAATTAGAAGTGTTACCATCTCTCTACAATCATGCATTCTGCCTTGAACTCTAAAAATGGTTATGCCACCTCAATATGCTGGTGCATTTGAACGATTCCGAACACAACTTTGTTGAAAACTGTCAAAGATGAACTAGTTCATCACAAAAACAAAATCATATCATCAACTTACAAATTGCTCTTCTCAGTCTGGTTTTTTTGTTTTTGTTTTTTTAACCAAAATATTTGACTTTTGATTGGATTTCGTACTGCCGTCTCACCTCAGCTGGCAGAGCGAGCAGCTTTTAATTAATAACCGTGTGGTAGTGGATTCGATTCCAAAAGACGGCGTTTTATTTTGTTCTTTTAATTTATTCGGTTAGACCAGTCAAGGCTCGGACCAATCGGATTCGGTTCGAGTGCTGACCAGATCTGCTGCTTATACTTCATTGAAAATCTTCATCAGATCTCACTCTGACATTTTCGTCCACTCGTCGGAATCCGAGCCTCCTCATCGCAATCAGAATCGTATTTACGAAGCCCTAATTATCACCATTCAGTAGTATTCATCAACCATCTCGTCAAGTTTCAGACATCGGAAACGCAGATTGCAAATTCGGATTTTCGCACTCAGTGGATCTGACTATTCAACGAAGATCGGTAAGTTGAAGAATCGGAGCTGAGGATGGGAGTGAATCAGTCAGTGCAAGTAGTAGCCGAAGGCGACGGCGAAAATGAAGAGGAGGAGGAGGACTATGATGATGATACTGGAGATGTTGAACGGAGGAGATTGATAGAGAATCATTTAGTAAAAAAAGTGTTAGAGCAAGAGCCGGAGATGCTACCGCTACACGCATCAGCATCGCCATTATCTCCGCAGCTTTCGTCTCTCGGCACGCCAAGGCTCGGTCCGTCTATAAAAGTTTGGGATCCGTATAATGTGCTGGCTCCTCCACCTTTCTTTGCAAGGAGTTACTCGTCAAATGAAATGGAAGATGATGGTGTGGTGATGGAGGTTTATATGATTAATCATGCTGACTGTGAGTTGAACTTGAGACCTGATTTGGTGGCTGGAAGATGTCCTGAAGCAGGACTGACCATGACTGGGAAACGGCAAGCTAGGGCTTTGGCTGTGTTTTTAAATTCGCAAGGGATTAAGTTTAATGCGGTTTATTCATCTCCGCTGGAGAGGGCGCGTGCTACTGCTATTTCGGTTTGTCAGGTAGTTTGCTTGCTGGTTCTGCATAGCTTTCTTTATGTAGAGTTATCCATATCCCCTTGTAGAGAGCGGCTGATTACTGATTACATGGGGAATTATTCGCAGTTTCTGGAATTCTGATCATAAATGTGTACTGTGTTACTCTGATGTCGTTATGAATCTCGCATATTGGAGTTCCCACTTTGATTATTTGTCGTAGTTATGAAATTTTTTGCAAGTTTATAGTAGAAACACATGAAGCTAAAGCATTTACAAAAATGTGTAACACCATGTTCATGCAGTTCACAGTATGATAGACTTAGAACTAATAGTTCCCGATCGGTATGTCATCCACATTGATATTGTGCAATAAATTTACATGTATTGTTTTTCAAAGGTGCATGTAAAAGTAGACTTGCATGATGAATGCTGTTGGATTGCAGGGTACTTATTGATAGATAGTAGTCTAGATTGTAAAGAGTAAATATCCTCCCACTTTACCTTTTTTTCATCGGCCCATCTGACTGTGTGTATTGATTCATGCAGCAAATGAATTTTGCAGAGGAACTGATACAATCCTCTGATGCCATTGTCGATATGAGTCATGGACATTGGGAGGGTTGTCTGCGGTCTGAAGTATTCACGCCAGATATTTTGAGCATAATCGACAGACTACGGCCTGATTTCTCAGCACCGTCAGGAGAGTCAATTAGGCAAGTGAATTTCCGAATGATCCAGTTCTTAAATGAAACCGTCCTTTGTTTGTCCGAGAAGTTGAGATCTGACTTCTCTTCCCCATATCCAGTAGAGAATCATGTGTATCAAAACCACAACTCTCTTCATGAGCAAGACGGACCTTCTCATAACCAGCAGCCTCACTGGGACCTGCTTCACAAGCATAGACAGGTTTCTAGGAAGAAATCTGGTAAAAGCCGGCTGCAGTTTGTTACCAGCACTGAAAATCATGATTCTGCGGATGAGTTCTCGCCTCAAGACTCAAACCACCAGAGTTCCATTCACGACTTAAACACGTCTAGCTCCTCCGGCATCCCCTCCATTGGCATATTCACTCACGCTATGCCTATCAAATGCCTACTCACTGGCATCCTAGAATGCAGCCCAGTAATGACGAACAAGATCTGCATAGATGACTCGTCTGTGACAATTATTCGTCATTCTTGGAAATCAGGCTGGCAAATAAAACGTCTGAATGATATATCTCACTTGAGGCTGCTATGATGATCAAACTTTTGCTCGTGACTCAATTTGAAATTCAGACAGCAGCTCCCCATGTCCGTGCCTATACATATCTTGAGTTTTTGTGCCTTATTGTAACTTCATATATTGTTTATTGGCTACCATTCAGCTACAGATGTTGGAAAAAAATCCGCCAATCTAGAGTTGCTTATTGGCTCATTGTATTTTTTTTCTTCCAGAAATGAAGTAATTTATACAGCTTTTGAGATCTCTGAAGCTTTAATGCATTTTCAGGGGCACTGGGGAAGGCGTAGATAAAATTCTAGAACGTAAATGCAAAAAGTATAGAGAAATTAGGTCTTCTCTGTTGCACTACCCTAATTTGATGCATTCATGCATCAGTATTTGCATTCGTAGATTCATATACATCAACGTTTGAGATTAAATCACAACATTTAATGAAACATGTGATTTGCATATTAGGCTGGTGCATACGAATAATTGTCCAGAGAGACATGTGTAGATGAGGATGCAAATGTATCAACACTTGAGATTAAATCACTTTAGTTATTTAGAACACGTGATTTGCACATGATGCAAATAATGATGCATTAAATTAGGATGTTGCATTCGAATAATTTTCTAGAGAGACAGGTGTAGATGACGCATGCACCAAATTAGAGTGGTGCACCTAGAGGCAAAGGCAAGATTTTGAATCAAGTAGGACTAGAATTATTATTTCTAGAGTGACACTATTTTTTGACTCCCACTTGAGTTTTTATGATTTTTTCCGTGTGAGTTCATAACACTTGATATACACTTTACAAACAAAACCTACAAACAAATAGCTTGTACATTTTACTAGTAATTTTTTTCATTTTTACGTGTAATTTGAATGTACTCTAAGGCTTCGTTTGGTACGATTTCAGAAATTGGTATGGAAAATAGTTACTTTCAAAATATGGATGGTTAGAAAAATTAAATTTTCTATTATTCATATGGCTCACTACAAAGTTAATGAAGAATTTGATTTCTTTTAAAAATATGAGGTATCATCCATTCCAATGTTTTTTACCTAAAATTATTTTTAAATCATTATAAAATCTTACTAATAATTATTTGTCGTCACTGGACCTTTAACGTTTGAAGAATCTTTAACGTTTGAATGTCACAAAATGGAGGAATTTAAGTATATGTGGGTTAGTTCTCAAACTAAAATCATATTTTCTCCGCCATCTCTCTAGACCCTTTCCCTTCCACAACTCAAGCCGGCCTCTTCCTTTCTCGGGGTGGAGGAGGACCACCTCTTTAGGTTCATTAATATCAATTGGAAAAGACGCTTCATTTGCTGTCACAACTGTCACAGTGAAGGTAAGTCAGCAGAAGTTCAGCTCACAAACCATACAAACGATCATATGTTTGTTTAGCTTCACGAGTACATTGTTCTCTATATCCTATATCTACAAACTAGTCAAAAACCCAGCAATTACGAAAACAAAGAACTATGCAGGGATGCAGAAGTTTACTGAATGAACAATTGAACTTTTGAATGAATTTGCTCTAAACTCTAACCAACAAGAAAATTGGCAGATGCGGAGAAAATTGGCAGATGCGAACAATAGAACCACTTAATGAGTTTGCACTAAACTCTACAAACTAGTCAAAAACCCATCAATTTCATTCATTAGACCCAAGCCAGCATCAGCTTCAATCACACTCAATAGCCTCACAAATCCATTTTCGATTCTTCGTTGATTTATAAATGAACTACACAACCCATTTGCAGATGTGGAGAAAATTGGCATACCTTCATCTCTAATAGTCGGAGGTTCGCCGTAGACGGCGTTCGCCATCAGCCATTTCTCCTTCGATCGAGGCTCTTTCGGAGATTCTTTTGTCTCCGTCGTCCGCCTTCTTCTGCCTCTAACAGCCGCCGCTTCTTCCTCCTCCGTTGTCTCCATTATCGGGATTATCGGGATATGGTTTGAAACGGGGGAATTGGGAATTCAGTCTAAACGGCGTATCAACGCCGTCTAACCCGTATGCCTCAAATGGCCGAGTAAATCAAAGTTTGGGATTTAAAATGAAAAGCAACAAAAGTTCAGCATTAAAATGGTCATCTTTAAGTTCATACTTTAAATGGCCGAGTTTTAAGAGTTCGTGCTTTAATTGACATTTTCCCAATTTAAAAATGGCCCCCGGCTGATCCCACTCATCCGCAAAGCATTTGAGTTGCACAACACATGCCAAAATAATTCTTTTCTTTTCTATTCTTTTAATTTCAATTTTTGTTATGTAATGGACTTCCAAGTTTCAATAGGTAAGCAATTAAATCATGAAAAAAATGTTTTTATATCTTTAAAGTGTTATAGAATGAATGCTATTCTAAATAATTTATACTTCAAAAATGAAATGTGTTTGAAAAAAATTTAATTTAAACAATCTCTTGTATTTGTAGACCATTATCATTCAATTTATTCAACTTGAGTTGATGAGTTATAATATCTATGATGTTATAATTTTCCAGATGTGTTTGTTTGTGAAACAATCTAAAATTAAATCGGGCTATTAATTCAAAGTTGTATATATTAACAATCAAGAAACTAGTAAAACTAGTAAATATATTTGATATAGTTATTGATATAAGGATACTCAATTTTTCAATATTAAAATAGTTTCATTTAACACTAAGTTATTTCTCATAATTGATCGATAAATTGTGTATCAGTTTGTTAAAACATAAAAACTATTTATTCATATGTTTGGTTCATAACGCATATCAAGTGGTATGATCTCACTCGATAAAGTTAATAAAATGCACACCGCGAGTCATAAATAGTATATATGACAAAAAAAATTAGCCCTGCAAGATTATAAATTCTGGATTCGCCCCTGCACTCACCCCAGATTTTTTTGAATTTTTATATAATTTGGGTTATTTTTACTTATGTTGTATGAGTAATATGATTATATGCAGGTATTCGGTGAGAACTTAAAATTGATGAGACAATATGCATCAAAATGATAAATTATGAATAAACTATAATTAATGATTCTCAAAGTTTGAATATAATCAACTAGAGTTAAAGCTCACATGAACTATTTATAATTCACGAACTATGTGAATAATATTTCAACTTTGTGAATTTTAGCTTAAAAATAAGTAAAATTATAGTTCATAATTTTAATTCTCACCGTCTACCCAAATTCTAATATTCTCGTCGAATCAAAATCGATTAATATTAATTGACACTTTAAAATCTAGTGTTTTCCTTCATGACCTTCTCACTTTGGCCAAACATGTGACACAAATGTGCTTCACAACTCGTTCTAAGGGATTGAAATAGTTACTTCATTGGCATATTTGAAGTCTTTCAGAAGAACAAAATGTTGGTATGGATTGCGGATGGGTGATGGTTCAGCGGAGTCTCCCTCCCTAATTAGTCCCTCATGATGAAATGGTTCTGATCATCTAAAAACCTGACTCTTGCTTGAGTCACTTGTCTTCTTGAGCCAGTGCGGCCCATAACTTTCAAAACCAATGCGTGTTAGATCTGGGAATCCATTCTGAAAAACAAACTACAAAGTAACCAAACCTGTTAGATAACATTGAATAACAAAACAAACAATTATTATTGAAGGCAATTTAAAATACATTAAATAAATTAACAACTAATAACAAATAAACAATCACTTTATATTTGACAACTAATAAGTCGATGATCCCAATACATTCGTATAGCAATTATGGTGAAACACACTACATGATCGCAAATGAAAGGAAACCCTCTGAGTGCGAAAACGAGATATCATTCACAAATTTTATCACCAACAATAAAACTAAACCCAATAGATGATTCCAATACATACCATTCACAGGAGTATGTTACTCCCCCCTTCCTGAAATGATTTGTACATTTGATGGTTTGACACAAATATTAAGATTGTAATGGTTGTGTGAGTGAGTAGTGTAAAAGTAAAAAAATAAATAGTAATAAAGTAGGAAAAAGATTGTATTGAGAGAAAAAAAAATTGTGTGAGTGAAAAAATAATGTAAAAGTAGAAAAGTGAATAATAATAAAGGAAGAAAGAGAGTGTATT
>JAWWMW010111066.1:0-10270 GCA_035048345.1 Echeveria elegans
ATCAAGTTCAAAATACTTTTTGTTATTGAATTCTTCTCATTCTTCAGTTTCTACACTTTCTTTTACTTTACGTTTTCATCAAATCATATATTTTTACTCCCTCGACATGAGTGAGTAGTCGCCTTTGATGGCGGGGGTCAACATTTGATGCTGTTTTATCAATTATTAAGTATATGGCATTCACGAGACTGGGAGGAGCAGCAGTTCTAGGACTGCTAATGGCTTCAATGGATCATCTAGTTCAGCTGACTTGCTCGGAAGAGAGATGATATTACTCATTTTTTAGGTGTGGTGATGGCATTACTCATTTGTTCCGTGCATGAGAGTGAACTAGATATAATAGATGGCGTGGGTGCTTAGGGCAGGACATGTCATAAGAACTACGATTGGTGGTCGAAATGGTCAGCCTAAGATGGTGAGTTTCAAATTGTCATTCTGAATCTTGGTACTGGACTAATTACCTCCTCAGTAACCACTTTTGTCCTCCTTGTATGTATAGACTGTGAGTTATATAGCTGAGCTTGTGGTTGGAACCAGTTCATTTGGTGTTGTTGTCCAAGTAAACGTTGTTGTCTATGTTTAAAATTTGTACATTTTTCCATCACTTTTTTTTTTAAAAAAATTGGTAATGCACGAATGCTCATCATATGCGGTAGTTTTATGTTCCATTGTAATTTTTTTTATAATTGTATATTTTGTCTACATCAACTCCAAACACATATGATTTTAATTCCTGGCTCCGTCATTGACTGAGATTATGTCTTTCTGTCTCCAATTAATATGTGTTCTACAAAGAACATTCCTCATCAAAAATATAGGTATTTAATATTTGCACCATATACATTTCACCGCACAAACCTAAAATTGAAACCACGTGTACTATGAACTATTTACTGCACATTTACAATGTTTTATTTCAGTACGTACGAGTATGTGCCCAAAATTTTGGGCTTAATTACTGTAAAACTGTTCAGTACGGGTAAAATATCAAACAATGAAATCAAGTATAAACATTTTCAAAGAACTTAAATGGGTTGAAGGATATTAAAATCATTAAATGATCCATATGTGTATAACATGCAAACGGGTGTAAACGGGTATAAACAAATTAATGGGTGTTACCGTGTAAATGAATATTATCAGAAAATACCATTAACCCGTTTTGAGCACATGCACGATAAAACCTAATAGTGTTAAACAAGTTAATGAATAATTTTAACCTTTAATCCATTATCCATTTATACCAAGCCGTTAATGCCCATATTCATTCGTTTTGACAGCTCTATGACATGAACAATAGATTATTATAATAAATTCCATTTTATTTGTTTATTTATGATAACTGAACTAATAAAATATTAATGTTGCATCAAGTAGCTGCTCGCTGCATCGGATCTAAACCCTTCGAAAATATATCAAACGCTTATAGATCTTAACGTCCTTCTCGTGAACTTCAGTCTCATAAAAGCCCATTGTCGAAGCAGAAGGATTGTAAATGTGTAAAAGTAGTCGATACTTCATCCCATCAGTAACTTGTCTATATGCATTCATCACTTTGTCCAATTCCAAATCTGTACCGGCATCCGTATTGTGTTGTGACACTGCAAACTTTGCGATGGTGATGACATGAGGGTTTGAATCTGGGTTTGATATCTTGGTCCACGGACGTGAATTATTGTTAGGTTCAACCTCAACAATGTTGATGGATCCAAAAGAAAGGGTCCATGTGACGATGAGGCACATAATGGGGAAGAGAAGTTTAGCCTTATTATTCATGTTTGATGATATAATTGAGTGATTGTATTTTAGTTCTTAAGATGTTTGAGGACATTTGTAGTAAATTCTATGAAATTAAGTATCATGCACAAACTAAGTGATGTTTTTTTCGCGGTGGGTGAGAGATTTTTATTTCTTTCCTCAATTGCGACGTAATTCTGCACTGAGTAAAAAACTTTTCATTTCTCTCCGCAATTGGTGAGAGGTTGTTTATTTTCTTTTTCTTTTTATTGTTGGTTAGTTGTACTGATAATGGTAAGCGATTCCGAATCGATGATCGCTTTTTCATTTGTAATAATCATTCATGAATCCTGTATTCCGAGCGATAGTCCCGTACTGTATATATTGATGTATATATTGATTCTCTTTTATGGAAAATTGTAATAAAAAAAGCGACGTTGACAAATAATTCAATTTTTTAAACTCGTTGGGCGAATGTCATCTTGTATTACTTATGCACCTTTTCTTTTTTGGGAATCCTTCAATCATTATAAAACACACCAACTTAGTTAATGCATCGTATTGATTTTAATCTATCTATATATGTATATAACAGAATAGTTGTCCACCATCAACCATTAGCCAACGATTTTTTTATCCCTAAAACCTAAAATTTCATTGCTAAAAACATGTTGCCCTCTTTCAAAAATTAATCACGGTTATTAAATTAGTCATTGACCTAAATTATTAATATTAATAAAGTATTAGCAAGTTTCACGGAAAGATATATATTCCATTAATTATACAAAATATTTGCAAATTAATCACGGTTACTATAATTAAATTAGTCATTATCCTATGATTACTATAATTAAGTTAGTCATTATCCTAAATTAATATTAATAAAGTATTAGCACGTTTCACGGAAAGATATATATTCCCTTAATTATACAAAATATTTGCTTGATGCGTTCTGTCGGTTTGATTAAGTGTGGATCCCTTAAGTTCAAGGGTTTAGTGATGTTAACAAAATTAATCAATAGGCCTATCAAGTTTTGATATGGTCGATCGATTGGCACCTACGGATTTCACGTTTCTATTATTTCTTATTTTAAAACTAATCAAACGGAGACATGGACAAAATTTCCATCGAGATGACGGGAGCGTAGCTAGTATCAAATATATGAATATTTGTGTCTCTATTCTTATGTTATTAGTAATTTTTTAATTGTGGGTACATTTCATATGTTATTTGTAGTTTTATGAATAATGTTTAGCAACTGAACTGACTTTAAATTAAAGTCAAAAGAACAGAGTTTGACACATAGCATCATATTTTTTGTGAGACAGTTGAATTTGACGTAATCCTTATTCGTATTAATCTAACAATTAAAATTATAATTTCTCATCTCAACCGTATCGTGTTATGTACTAATTCATTTATAAAGTTAATCAAAATCAATCATTAATTTAAGTCATCATATCTCACAAAAATTTAATATTTCTTTTGACCCCAACGCTTCTTAACCGTGCATAAATACTCGTTAATTATTTAAGAAAACAAAGCTCGTTTATAACTCATTCGTATTTTTCATATAAGCATGTGTAATTTTGGTTACAAGTTTACTTTACTTGGACACGTAGCTCATCCAACACTACCCTAGATTCCTAGTTAAAGTACGGATTCACAAATACTGACCAGATCAAGCTTGAAAGAACGATCCAAAATTTTTACGGATCAGTCCAAGTCTGGTCCATACTTTTGTAACTTTATGGCCCTTGAATCTAGGCCTCGCCAAATGGCCCGAATCGGGCATAGCCCAATACGTGGCCCTAAAATGTTTGTCCAAAGGGTCGGGCGGTCATAATCAAAAAGCCCGGCCCCGTATTTTATTTTTTGAAATATTTGAAAAGTAAATGTATTTATTCATAGTAGAGTATAAAATATAAATAAAAGTATTATTTTAACTTTATATCTCTACTAAATCATCCTACTTATACATATTATAATCTAAAATTTAAATCTAAAATTCATAATTTATAAATACTAAGGTTGAGCCCGTCGCAGCTCTAGAAAAATTTTGAGCCATCAAAGGGTCATGGGCCTAATTTTTTCCCGCAAGCCCGGCCCAACCCGGCGCCAGTTTCTATCATGGGCCATCATATTTTCTCAATCTCGATCCTAATTATGGTATGGTCGGCCCGGCCCTTTGGAGAGCCTTACATGAATCAGTACCTCAGGAATTTTTTTTCCAATTAGGTAAGTTTTGAAATTTCCTAAATCAACGGTTTCGAACCCCGCCTAATTAAAAGAAGGGTTTTTTACTCTAAAAGACCCATAAAAAATATAAACTTTCCACAAACCACCTTTAAAAATATTTTTTTTGCCACAAATCACCCATTTATTTACATACTTTTCCCACAACCACCTACTCTTGTATTTGAATTATATTTATATTTATATTTATATTTATTTTAATTGGATGTGATTTTGAGCACAATATATCCTCGTTCTTTAAGAAATCATATTTTTTCCCCCAAATTTCCAAACAATTGACGCAAAAGGCCACACAATGGCAGACATTTGATTAAAGACAACAAGTTCCAAAAATTGAGTTTGCAACCGAAACATCACAAAAGCCATCAACTGAATTATATTGTTATATCGTAAAAACTATCCTCCCCCAATGTAAACCCACCATCCTAACTTGTGGTTGTCTCACGTTCAGCTTATGGCTCCATCATAGGCCGCAAAAAAGGCCAAGTTAGAACCGAGAAGAATCAGCGAATTGAAAGCCGCAAGGACGGCGAATCGAAAGTCGGATGCATCCGCTAAAGAATTGATGACATACCCACATCTTTGGCAGAGGAGAAAATCGCAACAGTCGGCAAATGAATTGGTGTACTGCCCACATCTTCCGCAACAAAATACTTACTCCATTAAAAAGATGCTTCCGCAACGCTTAAGAAAATGATCGAGTTTCTAAAAGAATACCAACCTCGAAGAAATTGGCGAGTGGCAGTATGGGATGTCATTGGCCGAGTACTGAAGACAATGCAATATCGAGCGAGCTATGGCCTTGAGGACAAGGTCTGTTTTTAACGGGCGAGACCTGATAGAGACTGGCCAGCAAAGGAATTAGAAATAGCTTCCACGGGACCTAAAAATACTCGATGGTGACCTTGTCCTAATGAAATGCCTATTGGTTAGCCCAAACGCGCTTGCATCAGGGAGGAAGATAGAGCTTAAGGTATACGCGTCCCGCATCCTTTGGACATCCGAGCGCTTACTGATCGAGATTTGTTCCCGCTCCCATGATGAACCCCATGGGAGAGCGAAATCAGTGAGGCTATATTGAGGCAAATAAATTTGAGAAAGTTGGTCGGAAACTTATTAGTTTAATAGGCCTAAACATATTTAATAGAAAACTATACAATTTTAATTACAATCTCTTCAAAACAGTGTCATTTTATAAGTGCCGTGTCTGGATCGGAGTCCGACAAATGCACCCGGTGGAATTTTATGGTCACACGTACCTTCATGAATTTTTTTTATCAGAATAATTTTTTTGGCAAAGTCACTCAAAACAACATTTAAGTATAATCCTTTCTCCTTTCATGAAAATCACTCTTTATCTTTTTTATATTTGTAGAAACCACCTTTAAGAATTTTAGAGTTTTTGGACAACCTTTCAATTTCAGATCATATTCAGTCCAGCGAGTGAATACAAGAGTGATTTTTTTTAGGAAAACTCACTTAAAACCACATTTAAGTATGTCTTTCATGAAAACTACTCTTATCTTTCAACTTCTATAGAAACCACCTTTACGATTTTAAGTGTTTTCCTATATCCACTTTGTTCAGTTTCAGGTCAAATTTCGATCACATCGCGTGGAAGTGTTCAACACGAATGTATTGTTTTTTGTAAACTACCTATCTGAATTTCATATTTCTCGTAAATCATTTGTATGCACAAATAAATTTTCATGAATTACATGTATGAATAAAAGAATTTTCCTATACCACCTGGATGTAAAGTTAAATTTTCGAAAGAAACCTTTGTTTTAGAATTTGGGAAAGACACATTTGTTTTAGATTTTTCATTTAATCGAGTTTTTTACTCAAAAAATTTAGGATGCGAGTGTATTCATGCGGAGACTGAATTTGACCTGAAATTGGGAAATGTGGCTTATGGAAATAGTTCAAATTCTTATGAGTGGTTTCAACAAATATTAAAACATAATGTTGGTTTTCATAAAAAGGGCAATCTTAAAAGTGGTTTTCAGTGATAGAACTTTTTTTATTAATGAAACATGATTAAATAAAAAATTGTAAATTCATGTAATCATACGCGTGGTTTATGAATATTTATTTCTGTATACAGGTGGTTTACAAGAAATATGAGATTCATAAACACGGTTTACAAAACAAATTACATTTTCAACTCAAACAATAAGCGCGTGTTGTATGCTTTCATGCGATGTGATCGGAATTTGGCTTGAAATTGGACAAGATGGCTGTCGGAAATCTCTAAAATTCTTAAAAGATAATTTCTATAAATATAAAAAGATAAGGATAGTTTTCATGGAATGACTATTCTTAAATGTGATTTTGAGTGATAAAGCCTAAATTTTTTGACAGGAATTTCTTTAGTAGCAATTTTGATGTCAGTGAGATGGTATACAAGAACTCCAGAAAGTTCTGATTTAAAGTAGAAATTACCCAACTCGAAACTTCAAAATATTGAATCTTAAAAATATGACTCGGATGAAGATTTTAAGTGTGAACACTGCACTAAGTTCTTCGTCAAAGAAGTCAAAACGACCCGTAAAGCATTTTCATGTAGATCATCATATCATTTTTACTCTTCAAGCTCATGTAAATATATGGATTAGTGTATAAAATGCACAGGGAGATATGGAAGATGGCTCGAAACTAATATAGTTTCCATGATAGTCAAAATCATTGTATCAGTCATAACTCATAAGCTCAGCTTCTAATTAGCAAAACAAAAAGAAACGAAAAAACATGATACCCTTGGAAAAGAAGCTTTCAAATCTGCGGCCACTCCAATTTTAGCTTGCAGTTAATTCAACAGCATTCAACAACAGCCTCTGCTGCACGACGGGGTTTGTTCTTCCTTCTTCTGCTATTCTGATGAAAGCCGCTTGTTTTTACTGGTTCCTCCTCAATGCTACTTGACTTTGTTTCATCGGCACTGTCTTCTTTAACTAGCTCAGAGTGCTCTTCTTTTTCTTTCGACTCGTATTTCATCTTTCTCTTTTTTAGACCATCGTCACATTGACTCTTGTGAACAAAACTCCCATTGTCTATATCTCCCTCCTCCATCTTATGAACCTGCTTCTTTAAATGCTTCAGCGGTCTTCCCCTCTTCTTTTGTACAGGTATCTTCTCTTCTTCCTCACTTCTGCAATCCTCGTGATTCACACTGCCATTCAACTTCTTCCCTTTTCCTTTACCCCTACCCATCATCCTGAATCCTTTACAAACTATAACTCATACAAACTGCAAAAAAAAGGGAAAGAAAAAGAAAAAAACTAATGTGAGAATTCTTGTGCACGAGCTACTCTTACGAATCAACTTCACAAGAAAAAACCAATCAAGATTCCAAGACAAAATTGTTCAAATACAGTATATCAAACACAATTCTAACCTTATTTAGAATCAAAAGCTAAAATTTCGATTTTCATTCTAAAATATGTATTTTTATTAGCAATGCTCAAGCACCGGACACATTCAGAGCCAAGGGGGCTCGAACCACTAACATCTGCAGGTGACTGACGCAAGGGCGCTAACCCCTCATGCAACACAAATGTTCAACAAGAGGTAAGTAGCAACACTTGCTCCAAGGCCAAGTGCGACATATGAATAAGTGACTCCAACCCAAAACAGACTACTTTAGTAACAAAAATTAGTCATGTACAAATCAGGAAGAAAAACATGATAGCTTAGTGTGATACTTTCTTCAAAATTGAGATTTCCATTTCAAGGAATAAATTTAAATCAGGTGATGATAAAAATCCAATTTTTATAACCCAAATCAGGAAATCAGCAGAAACCCTAAGGCAAGCCATCATCTCCGTACACATAACAAAAACAGCAAGCACCAGAGGAAGTAAATTCCAATCACAAAAAAAATTCAAGATTGAATAATATTCTGGAAATCGAGATGAACCCTATCCAGCAAAAGTAAATTTGAGTTGATAGAGAGTAAAAATACCTGCGAAAAAAGACGAAACTTTTAACAAGATTGATTGGAATTGGGTGTGGAGAGTAAGGTGCAGGGTGAGTGAGTGAATACTGAAGATGAAGATGAAGAGAGGGAGGGACTAGGAAGAGAGATGCTGAGGAGAGGAGATATTGAGATGATGAGAGCAGGTGGGTAAAGTGTATGACTTAAGATTGATTGGCTTATCAACATTTCACAAATCACAACCTCTTTTTATTTTTATTATTTTTATTGTATGTCTTCTCTACTCGTCTCCCTTTTTCAGTTTTTCTTTTTCTTTTTTATTTACTACACTATTTCAAACTTCTTCAATTAATACACAATTATTTGCTAGTTTTAGAGAATTTATAAAAAAAAAAGGATGCTCGGTTAATAATGAATATTTCTTATGTGGATTCAAAGAAGAGGATGTGAAACATATTTTCTTTGATTGCTGGTGGTCGAAGAGGTTTGGACCTCACTGGATTTGGTAAATAAGGTTTGACAAGTAACCAAATACTGGACGGTTCAATACAAACTGTGGTTTGTGCTGTCTGAGGAAGACTCAAAGATTTCTCATCTGAAATCAGTGGATTTATGGATGATTTGGTTTAATAGAAATAAAGTTGCTCATGGAAGTACGCTAATGTCTATCAATGCATGCTGTTTAAATGTTGAAAATATGATTTCTCAATTTGATTTGAAAGATATGTATGGATATTGCTGTGAACTCAGTACTAATTCAGCGGATAATTTAACTATGAACTTCTATTGTGATGGGCTTGGTCTCGGCAATCCAGGGACAGTGGTTGGGCAACTGTGGCTGAAAGTGGTAAAATAATAATTCAATGCAAGGCTGGGTTTACCTGGATTGCAGATTCAGGTGTTCAGGAGGAACTGCGAGGGATGGTTGAAGCTCTACAAATGGCTAAATATATGAACAATATTTTTGCAAATTTCTTCTTTGATAGCACTGATACAATACGAAGTTTGCAAAGTGGAGGAGAAAATGATAACAGTATGGATTTGATCAAGAAAGGTCTGCAGTTATTAAGTGATCACAAAGGATGGAAACTCTATCATGTATTTCGCGAAAATAATTCCATTTCACACTACTTGGCAAACAAAGTGGGAAGGAGCATTGGATTTGGGAAAGAGAGGAGGCCATTCCAGTATTCCACTTCTTCCTTCGGCGGTTTTTATCGTTGCTACCACAATCAGTTTCGGGCGGAATTCCAATTCAGTAACGAGCTATAAGCTATTCCAATTCAATCCAACATTTGTATTATGATTCTAAATCATATAGCAAAAAAAAAATAAATTGATGCCCTCAGAAATTATTGAAATGATTTTTTCTTAAATAAATTACGCAAAATCATCTATATAATGTACCTGTTTGCACAAAGTCATCAATATAAAATAAATTTTTACTTAACCACTTGTATAATATTTTAAGTTAACAAATGACCATCTTTTTAAATAGAAATAATTCAAAAAATGTAAAAAATGTAAAAAAAAAACATACATCACATAATTTAATATTGTTTGACTTTGTTTCGATTTGAAATTTTGTATCTTTTAAAAAAATTAATTTTATAAAAAAAATAAAATTTTCTATTCAGTTTGCTTTTATAAAAGGTTTAATATACTTTAAACTATTTTAAAAATAATATAATTTATTTCTAACATGATATAATTTTTGGGTTTTAAAATATTTTTTTGCATTTTTTAAAAATATAAAAATTTCATATTAACAAAGGTGGACATTTGTTAACTTCAAATTTTATACAGGTGGTTAAGTGGAGTGGTGGTTTTGTGAAAACAAGTAAATTGCGCAATCAACTCTTTTCTCTTTTATGTTAAGTGTTTTCATGGAAAGCGTATGGTATTTAATTATATTCACTGACCACCCTCTATTTGGTTGTAGAAAAAATTTATAGATAACAAATTGAAAAAAAATTTAAAAGAAAAATGAGTTTCGAAGAGTTGAACTCGGACGACTCTGCTGTGCAAAGTTGAGGTTGCAAAAGAAAAGTAGTACTGGATAGGGGAGAGCACATTTCTCGTTTTCCCGTAATTCTGTTTTTTTTCCTTCCCTTTTTACCGTTTTACCGAAAAAACGGGAAAACATGAAAACATGAAATTTCCCGTCGGTAAATCGAGGAAAAAAAACGGAAAATGGTAAAAGTTTCAGAAATCGGGAAATTCCCGTTTTCCCGTATATATATATTATATTTAATTATTTAAATTTTAAATTTTATTAAACAAATTAGTATTAAAATCAGAGATGTTATATGTATTAGGGATGTTAATATTATTTGTTA
>JAWWMW010111088.1:0-10268 GCA_035048345.1 Echeveria elegans
CTGTTCCCTATTTGAGTTTTATAATTCTCATTTAAATTAGATCAAAATGTCTTAAATACCCTCAAATATTAAATAATTATTTTCTATTATAATTAAATGGATATTAATTGGATAATCTCAGCCATTGATTAGAAGGGTTATAAACTCTTTATATTTTTTATATTTAACACACTTTATACCAGATCCATACCCATTAATCAAACGTATAAACTCTTATCCACACAATAAATAAATTATACATAAATATAGTGTAAATGTTCAATTACGATTCAGAAAGTTTTCTTTTGATTCAGTCGATTATCATAAACGGAAAAAACATACTATTGTTAAAAAGAAGATTATGAAGGGCGTTTTAGTAATTTCATCAAACGAATTTTCTAAATGATGTTTCTTTTTCATATTTGTAACAAATTTAATTTGTGAAATAATGAAAGAAAGAAAGTAATGTACTTGAGAAAAAGAAACAGAAATCAATTCCGCAAATGAAAAATGACGATTCTACCCTTGACATGTTCGCCCCCATGTCGTCCGTCCTAATTAATCTCAGCACACAATACAATCCAAGAGAGAAGAGAAGAGAAGAGAAGAAAAGTCGTCGACTTGCTTATCGTCGACGCCTCTCCGCTCCTCTCTTCTCTCCATCTGCTACAACGTCATTCAACACCTACGCGGATATGATCCCCACGCTTCTATAATGAAGATATCTTCTGGGTTATTTCGATTATTACTTTGATTTTGAATCATACGTGTGTGTTTCTTTAACTGCGATTTGTGTTTCACACTCGATCATCGTCAAAATGGGTTCTTGCGTGTCTCTTCCAGAACCCAAAGATCAGAATCACACTCCTAACCCTAACCCTGATCCTGCTGTTGCTGATGTTGAACCACATGAGCATCATAAGCTCAAAGATTTCATCCCTGTTGATGTTCTCCTCCCTAACTCAGGTACGTAACGTCGCGTATAAAATCAGAGTTTTTTAAACATCGCTGATCATCAAATTTCCATGATTGTTTTCTTTATGTTATTTTTCAAATATGTTTTAGATTTTGAGCTTATGACTTGTGACAAATTTTCTAGTATTTTATACTAATGTTTATGTTTCATTTTCGTCATCTTTCGTTCGTTTAATTCCATCGACGGTGCGTTTATTCAAATTTATGTACTTCTAACGTTTTGACCCAGTAGTTAACTTGAAGTTTTTGTTCCGTTCGAAGGATTCAGACATGTGTATACGAATTAAACCTGTTTCATTGACTGGAATTCTGCGTGTATTGTAGCAAATAACAATACTTTCAACACTGCTAGGAAGAGCTGCGATTCTTTGTGATTTTGTATTTCTGTGACTGTGGAATGTAAGTTATGTGTATGTTTGTTAACTGTGGTTGAAGATTTCAGTTATTAAAACTGACCTGTTTTTTCGAGGAAGGCGAGTATGTGTGGCACTTTATGTCATGAGTTTATTTTTAGCGAAGTTGCAAAATGACAGGGCATCATCTCTTTGTGTTAATAATGTGAACATGACTGTGAATGATGAAAACTGATAACCCATTTGAGGAGGAGTTTCTGACCTGAGGTTCAGGTCTCCGTCGCTCCATCGCAATAAGTAGTTACTTCTTTTTCTTCATTTAAGTTTGCAGCTATTAGAATTAAACGACTGCGGTATGGGGAATGGTTGAGCAGTCTTAACTCTTAAGCTTAAGGCTCTTCCTGATTTAGTAAAATCAGTAATTGATGGATGTTTTAGTTTCTGTTTCAGGTAGTACAGATGAATCATTTTTTGACGCTCAGCCCTGGATAGAGTCTGATTGTGACGATGAATTCTACAGCGTCAATGGAGGTAAATAACATTTACACATTCACTTGTTTGAATAAATCAGATGTCAGTTCCATAGCTGTTCAGCTTTCTAATAAAGCAGACTTTTTTTGTACTTGTAAATTACTATGCAGATTATACTCCATCTCCTGGCATTCCACACATTCATCGCAGATTTTCTACCGGAACACCTCTAGTTCTGACCCCATCTCCATTAAATTCAAATGTTCCTCGCCTTGTGAAAGTCAGCTCCACACCATCTCGCACAAACACTCCTCTTCATGTCATCTTCGCCGCAGGAACACCACAATCTAATGAACTTTTTGGTGACAAAGAGCTGGCTGGTTATAATCCTGAAATTTCCCCAGGGTACAAGAGAATGAGATTGTTGGAACATTTTCGGTTAAGTAGAGGTGGATTTGGTGACGAGCATTTTTTGAGTGACAAAAAATCAACTGATACAAAGACAGTGTCCGGAGCTGATTCTACTCAAACTTGTTGCAGCCCGTTTACTCCTGCGGCGGCTTCTGTTTGTAGCGGCAAGAGAACCTCAAATGCAAGTAGCAAAGCTCGAAGGAGCTTTAAAGCGGTACACCCTATTGATTGTCTTCGTAAGTTGCGGCATAAAAATGAGAAAAAGATGGATGTGAACGCCGTCGGTCACTAAATGGAAGGAAATGTGGTCGAGGTTTAGCGAGTATACTACACACATATACCGACTTGTTTAAATTACTCTTTCAAAAATTCCGTGACTTCTTTGACTTTAAATTCAGTTCTACTCAACTTGAAGCTTATTTCAAGTCTCTGTTGAATTTCAGTTCAATTTAATTCAGTTCAAAAGAACAGATTCGTAATCTCAAATTTTATAGCAGAGTAAATGAGTATGAGATGCTGATCTCTGTTCAGGAAAAATGATCAAATGAAGTACTTAATTTAGTCACATAGTACCTACAAACTCAATAAGATTAAGTACTTAAAATAACCAATTTTATCATAATACTTGTCCTTTTGTGTTACTAAACTATTGGGCTTTGAAACAGTTGGCCCAGTTTTTCTCATCAATAAGCTGAGCCCAGAGAGCGGCGAACGCATCGGGAGTCGCGCAGAAGGAATATCCATCTCTCTCTCTCTCTCTCACTGCTGTGCTGCGCTGCGCTTGGGAAATTTGCATTCGTATTCGCTCGTCAAAATCTCTCACTTTCGCTCCATCTCTCTTGGTCACTGATCCACCACCCATCAGAACCACCGCGTCGTGGATGGGCCTCCTTCTCCTGAGGGTTTTTTTTCTCCCGAATTTCTACTGGTTATTGCTTTTGTTCTTGGAATTTTCGCTCGTAGATTTGTCGAATTGCGATGCGAATTCAGTTTCCACCTGATGCATGTTCCTTACTTAAATTGTTCCTTTATTTTATACTTATTTAAAAAAATGTAGGTTGCTTATGAAAATGGAAGTATGAATTTTAGGATTAGTGGAACTAGGGTTTCTAAATTTGTTGAAACTTCAGGTGTGGTGAAAGTGGTGATGATTAGGATTCTGTGACCTGGCAGCTAATTGAGCTGTGAGGAGGATGTCTGCTGGTTATAATAGTAACAATTAGACACCGGCGAAAGGATTTGGGGCATCCTCGTCTGCATTTGGGAACACGTGGATGGCGGCTCCTCAGCCATCTGTGCCTGGGAAGCCCATGTTTGGACAACCGCAAGCTCAGCCACAAATGAACGGTGGCTTTTAAAATCAGTGTCTGCTTTCACAAGCGCAAGCAATTGCCGAAGCGCAGTCGAAGGCTCAAGCGCAAGCGGCTCATGCGCAGTTCCAGGATCACTTGCAAATTTGCAAGCACAAGGGTTGACGCTTAACTCCAGTCAAAGTACGGGGATGGGTGGATCGCCATCACCTGCCATTTCTTTGAGCGTAAGTGCTGGCGCGAAGAAATTTCCCCAGAAACCTCCAACTCGCCCTCCCGGACAGTCGACGTTTTAACTCAGCGTCTCCTTTGAAAACCATGGAACTTACTCCTGCAGCTCGTATAAAAAGGCAGAAGAGCTCGGAAAAGGATTTGCAGGACAGGGTTGCGGCTATTCTTCCCGAGTCTGCTTTGTATACTCAACTTCTGGAATTTGAATCTCGAGTTGATGCAGCTCTTATGAGAAAGAAAGTAACACTCAAGAGGCCTTAAAATCCTCCTTGCATCCAGAAGACTCTTCGTATCTATGTTTTTAATACTTTTGCTTATCAAGCACAGACTATTCCTAAGAAGCCAAATTCCGAGCCTCCTACTTGGACCCTTAAGATAATTGGAAGAATCTTAGAGGATGGAGCTTGGGTCCGTGCAGAAATCTAGCGCAGTATACCCCAAATTTTCAACTTTTTTCAAGAGGGTAACAATCTCATTGAATCAAAGGCTCTATTCTGAGAGTCATATGATTATATGGGAAATCGCTAGATCGCCAGCACCTCAGGAGGGATTTGAAGTGAAGAGAAAAGGAGATAAAGTATTTACTGCAAATATCAGGCTTGAGATGAATTATTTGCCTGAAAAATGCAAGCTTTCGCCAACTTTGATGGAGGTTCTTGGTATTGAAGTTGATACACGCCCAAGAATATTAGCTGCTATTTGGCATTATGTGAAAGCTAGAAACCTACAAAACCCCAATGACCCTACGTACTTCATCTGTGATCTACCTCTTCAGAAAGTGTTTGGAGAAGAAAAAATGAAATTCACTATGGTCTCGCAGAAAATATCTCAGCACTTGTCACCTCCTCAGCCTATACTTTTAGAGCATAAGATAAAACTTTCAGGGGCCAGTCCTGCCGGCAATGCATGTTATGATGTTGTGGTAGATGTGCCTTTCCCTAGACAGAGGGAGCTGTCAGCTCTGATTGCCAACACAGAGAAAAATAAAGAGATTGAAGCATGTGATGAAGCAATAACTAATGCAATAAAGAAGATCCATGAGCTACGTAAAAGGCGGGCATTCTTCTTAAGTTCATTCAGTCTCCAGTTGAGTTCATAAATGCTTTAATTGAGTCCCAGAGAAGAGACCTGAAGCTGGCGGCAGGTGAGTCTAGCCAAAACGCAGAAAAGGAGCGGAAATCGGAGTTCTTCAACCAACCGTGGTACTGTCTCTTTATCTATTTTTTAATCCAATATTATTATTTTTTTTGTTTTTTTTTTGTTGAATGTGCTTGCCCGTTGTCTCAGATTAGAAACCTAGAGAAAGCATCTGTAGTCGGTCCAAATTTCTATTTTAGAGAAACCCTGTCTGTTATGGAATCTAAATATAATTTAATTAAGGAACATATTTTCGCATAGACTCTAGTTTGATAACAATAGTTGCTAATATGGCATAAAACTTCTCAGTTTATTTTTTATTAGTATTTCAGTGAAGTCGTTTTTTACTTTTATGCGGATCATGGGTGGTACGAATTTTTTATCCCCATTGTACTTACCAAAACGTGAGTTGGACACGTGTCAGAATATCTGCAGTTGTGTGCTGTCTGTGCGAGTGTAGATAGCTGGAAGATAACGGATATTGGCAGGGGTGTTTAAATGGAACTGATGTAGAAGCTGAACTAATTAGGCTTTCATGTATAGATCTATTGTGTTTATGTATTTTAAAACAATTAAACCTAATGTTTTATTTGTCTGGCGACTTCTAAAGTGTTATAATATAACTATGAGTAAATTAACCACAAATATAATAACATTTGTGATGGAATGATCGCAAAAGACCTCTAATAGTATACGATTCACTATGATAAGCGTTATTGGTTACCATTTCGTTCCCCAAATCGAGTCTGTATTGGATGATATTTTCTTTATTACATGGCGTTGTCAATTATTTACATTTCATATTTGATGGATGCTGAATTTCCCCAACCCCTGGACCCATCACATTCAATTCATGGTCGTCACCTAGTCACATTCAATTTTCAAGCATTAACCATCATTTCCGGAACTCCTTAACCTATATATTAACAATTAATTCGATGACTGTCTGGTTTGCTCTTCGTATTTTTTTATGTATGTGGTGATGTTTTTTGGGTTAGTCGTGTTGCCTTTTGATTGGATGGTTTGCTGCCTTTGTTATGATTGATCCTAGCTGGAGCTGTGCATTTCTCAACAAGCGAACTTGTTGTGGCGCTCATATTGACTGACTTTTTGCATCACGAACTATATCACCATCTTCAGTCAAGTCATAAACACCTTTGAAGTGTTTCCACATGAAAACTGCTTATTTTGCTTTTTTGTTTGTTTTTTTTCATCTCTCCATGTTTTCTGTTCTTGTTGTCCCAGCCCCCTTCTAGTACCTCAAATGATAGAGATGCCACTTCAGGATCAGAATTGTCATTATTATTACATATCTTTGTTATAGTATGTACTTTCTACTTAAATTTGAACTCGTGAAACAGGGTGGAGGATGCAGTTATTTGCAACTTGAACCGGAAGCCAGTTGCAGGAACAGATGGCCTTGGAAGCACTTGACTTGACATTAATCTACCCTATAACTTTTAGATTCTCGTGAGTAATCTAAATTACGTGTAATGTTATAGTCTTAAGAACGGTGCCGTGAATCCAATTAGTCGTGTGGGCTGTTCCTTTTACTGTGTAACAATGACTTCTCTAGCTGTGAACTTATTCATGATAGAATGACGTTGTCAGTGATCATGTTGTTCAGAGATAATTGTAAGGAAATTTAGCCAAAACATAGAACCTTGCATTATAGAGCTACAACAGCATTCACTTGAAAGCAACAGTTGCATCAGATTTTAAGAAGAACTGCGAGGCATTTATACTCCACCAACTTGTTCACACAAATCCAGCAGCTCTAATGTCTGAAAAAATACCACCCATTAGCATTTTCTACCGAATAAATGTTTTTAAAGGAAACACAGCATATTAACTACCTTGCTAATGACCTTCTGTAGTGCCATTGTCTTACCTCTGAGATGGAAAAGCTCAAGACGGAACTTTGGACCATCATAATGATGCAGGACATGCCTAAATGAGTCTTCCTCTAACGCCTTGCATTTATTCCTGATGCGGATCCTCACCTGTTTGTTAAGAACATTAATTAGAACTTGATTTAACTTCAGGGGGTTATTGCCCTTACAGAGTCTCTGTAGACGTATGCCATCACAGCATTATACTAATGCATGTAAATATGTTACCAAGTAGATTGACACTAAAAAGATGCAGAAAACTTCATACATGAAAAACTTACCAGAATAGCTGCATCTTTAGATCTTCCTGCATAGTATCATTATTATATAT
The DNA here is from genome assembly GCA_035048345.1 of Echeveria elegans. NCBI lineage: Eukaryota > Viridiplantae > Streptophyta > Magnoliopsida > Saxifragales > Crassulaceae > Echeveria > Echeveria elegans. The sequence goes on from JAWWMW010111088.1 coordinate 7,091, forward strand.
ACAAAAGTATAACCTCCAAGCGTTTCATCTCTAGGAAGGGGTCTCAGCTGCAGGCAAAGTCTTGAACCTTTATCAAGTGCATCTTTATTGGTAATGGTAGTCGCGATGTTGTTGATTTTAAAGTTGCTTTGAGAGTTTCCTAAGACTGGTGGACGGTGGTTCTTAGGAACAGACAAAGAAAAGTGGCAACTGTTGATGTGGTGGACTTTTTTTTTCTTCTCTTTAATCCACACAAAAAATAAAGCAGGACTAAAAACAACCAAAATGAGTCATGAAAATCATAGAATGAATCACAGACATTGCTTCATCCAGCAATCACTTCTCACTTTATATCAAAACCTTTCCCTAGCCAACACTCTTCCTTCCCCATATTTAAACCTCACAGCCACAGCCATTCCCAACCCAAAAACCAACACTGTTTCATTTCATATTCAGTTTCACAACATATAGCAAAATCAAAGCATTGATTGATCAAGGATACTAAACTAAAGATGTCCGACTGGGGACCGGTTTTTGTAGCTGTGCTACTCTTCATTCTCCTAAGTCCTGGTCTCTTGTTTCAGCTTCCGGGAAGGTCCAAAGTCATTGAATTCGGAAATTTTCAGACTAGTGGCGCGTCTATTCTCGTTCATTCGGTTATCTATTTCGCTCTTATGTGCATTTTCTTGCTAGCAATCGGCATACATATGTACATTGGCTAGCTCCTGGTGCTCTATGCAAATGTATATTAATCCAATTTGAATTTATAAATTTTCTGAAACCATTTTTTACACAATTTGAATCAAATTCATATGTAACATGTTGATGCACTAATAATGCTTGTTCACTTGTCGACAACGAAACATGTTAGCAGCTTCTTGTTTTACGAGTACTAAATCAAAAGTTCATACTTACACAATTTAGAAGATTTATATATATTGGACAAAAGATAACTGAAATCTATTGATTGGTGAATGATATTGTCGCGCGATCATAATTATACATAAACATGAACATCAAGAACAACAAAGATGAGAATAAGCAACAAGCCATAAATCACAGCGTGCATTAGGATCGAAACAGCACTAGTCTTCATCATCATAAACTCAACTGGATAATGTTTTCCAGGCATCTGAATTAACAAACCGGGAGACAAGAAAGCAAACAAGGCACTAGCAATCAACGTCGAAGCCCAATCGTTCACCGTTGATCTGGTTAATTTGTAGCTTGAAGTGTGTAAGCGAAGGTAAAGGTGTGAGTGAGTAGTGAGTTATGAATGCATTATTATTATTATTGAAATAAAGGGAGATTGAGAAAGAACTTTTCTTGCAATGGAAGGAATTGAATATGTCGTAGCCTTATCTTTGAGCACATTGGAAGGTGGAGTTGGGACATAGTGTGTCTGTGTCCCAAGAAAGCATAAATTCTCTTTATCAATGCACATGTATAGTTTTTTTTTTTAATTATTGATAATTCTTTTGCATTTAATCGGTCAATAATGGAATGATTTTTTTTGCTTTTACGATTACAATGCGACATATGGTCCATTCTTTTGAGCTGAACAGAATTGAAAGTTTAAAATTTAAAAATAATTCGTAAATTTTATTTAGGTATAATATACAATAATGAAGACATAAAAATTCATCATCACTTGGAAATTGACATTCAATACAAGGGTCGAAAATGATATAAAACGTGGAATGTCTTGACTTGTTGTTCGACATGCTTTTCACTTATGTTCATATAGGATAGGAAACAAAACATTGAATGTCTTGGCTTGTTGTTGTTGTTCGTTATCATGTGCCGACATTTACACATGGTCATCCAGCTACCAGAATTTATGAAAAGTTTAATTATTGACATTCATATTTGCGAACCACCATTGAAAAAAAATATTTGGACTCCGTTTGGTTGCAAGGAAAAAGAAGAGGAAAGAAAATTTTTGAGTGAAAATGAAATTATGTGTTTGGTTGTAAGGAAAAATTGCAAAAAATAGGCAAATTGAGATCAAATTTTTCTTACAACTTTCTCATGAGAAAATTATTATTTTTTGAATTTTCTTTTTCTCATTTTTTCCCGCAACCAAACGGAGCCTTGGTGTTTTGAAAAAAACTTGAAAGATTCTTAAAAGAATGTCTCAATCAGAAGGTGTACATCAGATCGATATCATACTTGCGACATTTACGCTTCACAACTTTATTATGATGCATCAACTACAGACCATATCCTAGTACATGAACCAGTAAATGAGTTTGGAGATTCTAATCTCTTTGATGAACATCGAAAAGTACAAATGAATCAGTTGCGAGATACAATAACATTTTAAAACTCATGTAATATTATATTTTGATTATGTTTATCAAATATTTAAAATTTTGTGTTTCTATTCTTATGTTATTAGTATTTTTGGAATTATATTTCATAGTTTATACATAGTTTTACAAATAATATTTATCAATTGAATTGATTTGAACTGATTTTAAATTAAAATAAAAAGAACAGAATCATAATCTAAAGGTGATGGATCAAATAAAAAGGTCATTTCTTCCTAAACGGTATATAAAAATCCTGACCATTCAGTTACATCATCAAACTATCAATATTTAATCAATATTGTCATTAATTAATCAATTAACAAAGGGTAATTATGGTATTCGGATTATAATTAATAAAAATAATAATCTCTATCACCTCAAAAATCAAACCGTAGGCCATGGAAGCGTCCACATCGCTCGATCTCCCATCTCCACCACATCCCACACCTCACCGACACCAACTCCAACTCCAACTCGAACCCCACCCAACCCACAAACCCAATCCAACACAATCAATTCTTCCAGCCACTGAAACGCGCGTCGCTGTGCGCGCCAAATTGATATTTATAAACCTGTTAACACTTAGTAAAGCGGTAAGCAGGGTCGAACCCAAAAGAAAGCAATGAGTCGAATCCGTATTATTTTCTGCTAACTAAGCTAAAACTATTTCCTACAATGGGGGTTTTTACAAGAATGATTGTTTGCTGTCACCACAAAACAATTTAAGTTACACTAATGGTTTTAATATGCAAATGATGAAATCAGTTCAAGGCAATGATCATGTGACAAACAATGTTTGATTCTGAGATATAATACAAATGAACTAAATAGTTATTCCCGCTAAGGACACAACCTACGCATCTCGCTAAAGAATACGCTCTTTA
>JAWWMW010111116.1:0-10267 GCA_035048345.1 Echeveria elegans
TGATAGGGTTTTAACCACACGGGTCCAGCCCGGTCCATTAAAAATTAAAATTTTATATTTACACAGAACACACGGGCTCGTATATAATAACACAATAATAGATAAATGGAATTTTTATATATTTTAATTTTATAAATATATATAATATACTATATGTATACAAATTTATGTAATAAATATAAATGGTGTTGAGGTCAATCAAAGGTATTTTTGGAGAATTTATGAGTACATAAATAACTTCTAATCTACCCTGTATGCTTCATTAATGGTAAGATCTGGGCGAAAGGTTTAACTAGGTCAAATCTGATTTCTAAATCCGAAAATTTCCAATTTTTAAACTGTTAGCGGTTAGCAGGAGGAGGTGGTTAGCGTCTCCTTGGCAGAAAGCGATCAATATGGTAAAGTTTGAATATCGAACGTCGAATGTCAGTGGAAAAGCAAAAGTGAAACAGTGCGAGTTGACTGACATTTGGTCATCTCCGAGATACAACTAGCGTTTTAGTTAGCGGGAGGATTTTACAGCGATCTCAAGAGTTGATGGATGAACTCGCTCGTACACACTTGCATGCTTCACCTCCAGAGTCTCGTGCGGGCAGCCTCCTTCGTTAATGCCTTCTTAAGAGGAAGTAATGCGCAAAAAATGTAATATCAGTATTCAACGCAATTTACTCATTATAAATATAAAAAAATGTGTCGTTTAAATAACACTGATCCCAAACACTGCCTCCATCATATTTATCTAATGAATTTATCTCCATTTAGGTGTCTTTCATTTCTTCCGCATCTGCATGGAGGTTGTCTATTCTGTCCGTCGCCGACGTGGCAGTTGTGTATTACATGAAGTTGCTTGCGCAATGGAGTTGGAGTTCTTGCCGTCGAGTCATTGAGATCATTGGTAGAGATGCTGTTGAAGTCTGAGCGTTAATAGATAATTATATACTTTGAACTAGCTAGATATGCTACAAGGAATATTCTTGTACTACTTGTAACCACTCATCGAAAAAAAATAACACTGATCCCATTAATTCGTTAATAATAAATATTAAATCAAATCTTACCAGTAAGTAAGTATTACATTCTATTAAATCAAATCATACCAACACTAGTTTGATTAAAATGGAATTAATTAGTCTAAATACGATTATAGATAATTTTATTTAGGAATGCATTGACATCTTAACCAATCAAATCCGGACAGCTGGCCATCCCAACGCCACGCATCTGCACTTCCCCAGGTAAAACTCACACACAATTTAAGGTTTCGTCATCGGCGACATCTCCAACGAACTCTAACTTCGAAATCTCCGCCGCTTCAATCCCTACTTCAGCCTCCTCCACCACCACCGCATTCCTCACTTCGCCTCAAAAATGGCCCAAACTCTATCCCTCCACCTCTTCCTCTCCCCCAATGCCGCCTCATCACATTCACACTCCTCCATCCCTCCTTTCATCCGCCGCCGCTCCACAAACCTCCGTAATTCCATCACCGTCAATTCATCTAAATCCGCAGATCTCGATTCATCCGCAATCCTGTCAGAAAACGGAACCGGGATCAGCGACGCTCTGACGTCTGCGGTGTCCGCTTCAGTGGAGTATTCAAACAGTAGCGGGATAGAAGTGGATGCGGTGACGGAAGCGGAGTTGAAGGAGAACGGATTTCGAAGCACGAGGAGGACGAAGTTGATATGCACGATCGGACCGGCGACTTGTGGATTTGAGGAGTTGGAGAGATTGGCTGAAGGGGGGATGAACGTGGCCAGGATTAATATGTGTCATGGAAGTAGAGATTGGCATAAAATGGTTATCGAAAGAGTTAGGAAATTGAATGAGGAGAAAGGTTTTGCTGTTGCTGTTATGATGGATACTAAAGGGAGTGAGATTCATATGGGTGATCTTGGTGGCGCGGCATCCGCTAAAGCTGAGGTAGTGATGCTACTCGATAGTCCGTATTCTTTTTAGGTTTATTGCGTCCGAACGCAGAGCTCGCATGCATTGATATGTATGCTTAAGTGTATAGTGTACTTACTATGACAAGTAGTTGTCTAAGGTTAGCGTCAGGAAATTTTGTGTGGCTTGATGTGTCCTGATGTCTGAATATTCATGGCAATGTATTTGTGTGAGCGGACTTAACTGTTACGAATGGAATGGGGTGGTTGGTATATTTGACAAATGGGTATCTATGCGGAATACAGCATGGAATAGATGAGTAAAGGTAATATTGAATATATCAAGTTGAAACTTTGCCAATTCCTATAGTATGAAATATTCCGTGATGAGATTAATTGCTATTGAAAAATGAAATTGTTGAGATCGCATTAAGGTTTAGAAATGCTGTGTTCGCAAAAATATGTCCCGCTTGGTTGATATGCTGAGATTCATGGTAATGTGTTACTTTGAAGAAATTTACTGTTAAATTAGAATGCTCTGTGACAATAGGGAATCACGTTTGAGTAGAATATGAATATGGAATTGGTTATTAAGTATATTATTGAATATCGAGTTGAAAAGTTTTTGAAACCTGTTGTATGTAGTAGTAGCTTATGAAAGTGTTGCATGGTGAGACGTGTTCTGCTCGGTTGATATGACAGGCTGTTGTTCTAGTTGTGAATGGTAAATTACTTGGTGTTTATGGGTATAATGAATGGCAGGATGGTGAAATTTGGACTTTTACTGTGAGAGCATTGGATGCACCTCTCCCGGATCGCACTATCACTGTAAACTACGATGGTTTTGCTGAAGGTACGACTCCTGAGAAAGTTTAGGATGAATGTTTCAGCTTTTCCTTCTTATTTTATTTACGAGAGTGTATTGTATGTGTTAACTAACTTTTGAAAACAGATGTGAAAGTTGGGGACGAGCTTCTTGTGGATGGTGGAATGGTGAGGTTTGAGGTTATTGAGAAACTAGGCCCAGATGTTAGATGTTTGTGCACTGATCCTGGGCTTTTGCTCCCGAGGGCTAACTTGACTTTTTGGAGGAATGGGAGTCTTGTACGAGAACGCAATGCCATGCTCCCAACGATTTCTTCCAAGGTTACTTGATTTATTTTTATCTGCTTTGTCACAAGTTGTATCTATATATGTATCGATATCATATTCTTTTGATGCCCAATGTCAAGAAATCCTCACTATCACCCTGCTGTCTCGGTACATATCTGAATTTTGATTGAGCGTAAGTTATGATTATGCATTCGGTCCTAACCAAACTCTCTGACTTATGTTTAATATTAGGGAGAAAATGATCGGCTCTTTAGCGGGGAATTTTATATTCAACTTATACTCTGTAGCTCTCTATCATTGTACTAGCTGACCTGTTTGATTTTGACTTCCCAGGACTGGCTTGATATTGATTTCGGTATTGCGGAGGGAGTGGATTTCATTGCAATCTCCTTTGTCAAATCTGCCGAAGTTATTCATCATCTCAAGAGCTATATAGCAGCACGGTCACGTGGCGGGTAAGTTGAATAAACCTTGCTTATACAATTTGGTCAATTTGTTCTTCTCTGAGAGCTTCAACTAGCTGATAATTCGTCACAATGCAGTGATATTTCGGCTGTTGCAAAGATAGAGAGTATTGACTCGCTCAAAAACTTGGAAGAAATCATTAAAGCGTCAGATGGAGTTATGGTTGCGAGAGGTGATTTGGGTGCTCAGATACCATTGGAGCAGGTCCCTTCTGCTCAGCAGAGGATTGTCCGACTATGCAGATACTTAAACAAGCCTGTCATTGTTGCATCTCAGCTTCTCGAGTCCATGATTGAATATCCTACCCCTACTAGAGCTGAAGTGGCTGATGTCTCAGAAGCAGTTCGTCAGCGATCTGACGCGCTGATGCTGTCTGGTGAGTCGGCCATGGGCCAATATCCCGAGAAGGCATTGGCTGTTTTAAGAAGTGTTAGTTTGAGAATTGAGAGATGGTGGAGAGAAGAGAAACGTCACGAGGATATGGTGCTCCCTGTAGTAGCGTCTTCTTTCAACGACAGTATCTCCGAAGAGATTTGCAACTCTGCTGCTAAGATGGGTAAGATCAATATATCTCCCATTGTCAGTTTTCTGCTGTTAACAACACATGATTTCTAAGAATTTCTGTTAGAGAAATGCTGTATGCACTGAAAATTGAAACAGGGTGTATGGATCCGATAAGAACGTGCTGTGTTATTAACAACCTTCATGTTGTGTACGTGACCTACCTAATTTGTAGGGGATCTTTAGTCTATTTTTCGCAAGCATACTCGATTTATTGGGGATTAAAACATGTTTCTTTCTTTGATTAGTGCTCAAAATCTCTGATTCTGATGTGTTTTTGTTTTGCAGCCAACAATTTGGAAGTGGATGCATTGTTTGTGTTCACAAAAACTGGGCATATGGCCTCACTTCTATCTCGCTGTCGACCAGACTGCCCAATCTTTGCCTTCACAACCACAACATCAGTGAGAAGACGCTTGAACCTTCAGTGGGGTCTCATACCTTTCCGTCTGAGCTTCACTGATGACATGGAAAGCAACCTCAACAAAACCTTTTATTTGCTGAAAGCCAGAGGAATGATCAAATCAGGTGACCTTATCATTGCAGTTTCCGACATGCTTCAATCCATCCAAGTCATGAATGTCCCGTAAGGACCAAAAGCAGTCCCAACACACCATTCGGATGGTTCGTTGCCGCAACTATGCCATAAAGAGAGAAAAAAAACTGAACCATTAAGAATGCGGCCATTTACTGGTACTTCAGTCTCATTCGCTACCTTATCCATGTTAACTTGGTTTCATATCCAATGTAGAGTGACAGCTCTGTGTCTCCCAACCTTGCTTCTGCTTTGTGCTTCTTCTGTATGTATCTTCAGAAATAAGTTTCAGTTCAAACAGATGAATAATGTTGTTGTTTCTGTTCGTTAAGTTTGATGTCTCTTATCCTCATAGCCGATCCTTATTTCTTTCTTGTGACTGTTCGCTTTGGTAGGAACCTCTTATCTTTCTCATGGCCATCATACATAATTGAGACCCTGACTTTAAGTACTTTTCAGCTTCTAGGGATGTTAATAGTTATGTGCAATGCTTTCTAAGTAGATGGTTATAAATATATAGAGATGTATGTAGCTTATACTTCCCTACTTATCTTGACTCGTGATAATGTTATGTTGTATTTTTCAGACTTTTCAGACTTATTAACTACCTTTAGTTCAATGCAACATAGACATGAGATAACTTGTTCTATTTACTCCTGCACCTGTTGATAGGACGAATTAGTTATCTAAACATATAAATGAATAGGGATCAGGACGAATAATCAAATATAAATTATCAATTTTACCCTTCATTAATGACATTATGGTAATTTATTTAGTTTCTTCTTCAAGTTTGCTGATGGATACGACGGGAATGAAGATGAGAATTGAAGAGAAGGAAAGACGGGACTTTGAGTACCGGAATCGCGAAGAATTGATTGAATTGGAGGGAGAATAACGTCTGTTCCCGTTTCCGTCGGATGACGGGCGGAACGCTAGTTAGGATATAATATAATAAAGAACCCCTAAGAAGCTTCACATGCATGGTTTGGTTTGGTTTGACTTGAATGCCATCAATGTTAGTTTCAACTTTCAACGTCAAACTCCTTTTATGTTCATATGCATAGTACAGTTTCTGGCCAACAACCATAGAAAGCTACCTTCTTTTGCAGTACAGCTCATGAATCCATGGCTACAACAACATCTTTATGTGAAATAACAGGTCGAGTAAATTAAGAAACACTTTTCACTTGTGTTTCACCAGCTTATTGTGTTGTGTTTCTCAAATGTAGCCATGTGGATCTGACAATATTGGAATCACAGGATTTCTTTAGTGTTACAATCTGATGTTGTCTTTACTAAATGTGGAACATAAAATATTTTTGAATCGTTGTTCAGTCTCATGTAATCATCACAAATGTCTATTTATATGTGCCATTTTGGCCGTTGGGGACTGGGGTTATGGCTTTTTTTTCTTTGGAGTAGTACATAATTGATAGGTTGGGATTGGATCAAGCAACTACATGACACCAACCCTATCATATCTGAAATCAGTTAATGGATAGTATTAGGCTACCCAAATTCTGCATCGTAGGGCTAATATTATTAAGCGGTTAGTAAAGTGGATATTAAACCACTCAAACATGTTCGATCCGGAAAGCAAAACCAGAGCATATATCAAATGGGGCAATAAGCCAAGCACTGTTGGACCGAATCTCTTAAGAACTCCGTAATTAAGCGTGCTTGGACGGGAGCAGTACTAGGATGGGTGACCTCCTGGGAAGTTCTCATGTAAGTTCTCATATGGGGTAGGAGTGAAACCCTGTGATCCCTTTTATAAAGAAAAGAAGAAAAAAAAAAAGCATATATCAAATAAAATTTCATTTGTACCATTTCAAATTAGTGTGGCTGAAAGTGTTAGAATGTCCCATTACCTAATGAGATCTTGATAACCGTTCGTTAATTTCTCATTCGCTTATTGAGATAAATGATCTTAATATTCGTTAAGCTCATTACCCATTAAGATCACGTCCGTTAGTCTCAATAGTGTTAATGGGCTAAACGAGATTTTTTCACTATAACTCAATCGTACTCGCCTGGCTCCCGCCATATTTGACACATCTAAGTATGAGTGTCAAAATTCATATTATTCAATGAGATTTCAAAAACCTCCATTTAGAAAGGAGCTCATTCATCTCTCATTAGCTTAATGAGATAAATGATCTCAATATCCGTTAATCTCATTACTCATTAAGATCTCGCCCGTTAGTCTCAATAGTGTTGATGGGTTACATAGAATTTTCTCCCGTTTGCCCATTACCCAATTGTACCACCCGTTAATATTCCGCTTCCGCCCGATTTGACACCTCTAAGTGTGGCCGCCACATTTTCAAAATATTTTGACAAGATGTGAATGTTTCTGAAAATTTCAAGAAAATGTCACTTTGCAATAGGCAAATGAGCCTTTTATCAACTACAATAATCACAATGCAAGATCAATCATTATCATGATCACCACAATACCAAAATATCAGAGACTTGAGAAAATAATAATTAAAACCCTAGATGGTGTTGCTGATCAGTTCTTTGGAGCTCCTATTGTCTCCACTCTAGGCACATTTACAGGAAAGTCTTGAATCTCATCAATCCAAGGACTCTTCTCCTTGGCAGGATTAATTGTCTTGAGCGCCTTCCAAACCGCGCTGTTGCATTTAAACCCTGATCCAAAGGCAATCTGCCATGTCCGGTCACCTTTGTGGATCCTCCCCTTAGCTTCTGAGTAAGCCAACTCATACCACAACGAGCTACTAGAAGTGTTTCCAAATCGATAAAGGGTCATCCTAGATGGCTCCATATGCCACTCACTAAGATCCAAGTTCTTCTCTAGCTCATCTAACACAGCCCGGCCTCCAGCATGGATGCAAAAATGCTCAAATGCTAACTTAAAGTCAGGAATATAAGGCTTGATCTTCATCTTAAACACCTTTCTAGCGACCAAGGTGGCAAAAAAGAGAAGTTGTTCAGACATGGGGAGGACTAGGGGACCAAGGGTTGTGATGTTTGTCTTGAGAGCTTCGCCTGCCACAGCCATTAGGTCTTTAGAGAGTGCGACACCTATCTCTTTATCCTTATCTTCTTCTTGGAAGACACAGTTGTAGCATCGGTCATCTGCGCCTTTATGGGTCCGGACAGTTTGGATTAGTTGGTACTTAGATCGCCGGCGATCAGCTGGTTTGTTGGAGAGCAGGATGGCTGCGCCTCCCATGCGGAATAAACAGTTGGAGACTAACATTGACCGGCTGTTGCCAAAGTACCAGTTGAGCGTAATGTTCTCCATGCTCACTACTAAAGCATATGAATTTGGGTTCACCTGTGTGACACATATGTACTCAACATGTTAAATTCTAAAAGGGCGTCTAAGCAAAAAAAACATTAAATTGCTTAAAATGTAAGATTCAAAAAACATTGTATCGTGATAAAAAACATACTAGTATCAAAAACATAATTGGCAGCTTAATAATTTTATGGAATGAATTATGAATTTTAAAGTATTCTGACTAAACCATGTCTGGTCTTATAATAGGGTTCGACAATTGACACTTGATCAATTATTTTTAGAGTTAACTCCGCAAAACCACCTATACGTGTTTCACAAAACCATCACTATAAAAAAAAGTTTTCACTTAACCACCTGTATACAAATTTAAACCAAATTTCAAAAAAGTTAAAAGTATATTAAACCAAATTTTTATTTTTTAAAAAGCAAACTGTATACAAAACTTTATTATTTGTATTAAATTAAAAAAATTAAATATACAAAATTTCAAACCAAACCAAAGTTAAATTATATTATGTGTTTATTTTATGTTTTTTTTGAATTTTTTCTACTTACAAATATGATCATTTGTTAATTTAAAATATTATACAGATGGTTAAGTAAAAATATAATGATGATTTTTTAAAAATAAATACAGTATGCATGTGTTTTTGCGCAATTTACTTTTATTTTTAAGTCATAAAACCAGTACCTGGCCAACAAACTGGGGCCATCAATGTGAAGAGTAAATGTCAGTCCAAGACATTTTCATAGTAGTAGACAACAGCAGCTCTCATAGATACTGACAAGTTCAGTGAGATCAAAACAAAGACCAGAAACCAATTTGACAATGCCTTTTCTGATCTAAAACGGGGTTAAAATTATGGTTGAGAAGTTGAGTTATTGCACCACATACCTACCTAATTCTGATTCATTATTATAAGAAGAAAAGGTATGATTAAATTAATGTTGGTAAACTATTTGAACCACGCTGTTAAGGTCTTGATTTTAAATTCAAATGGCAAAAAATAGTGAGACACAAATTTTTTGAAACAAGAGTTTTTGGTTGAATCAAAGTTCTGTAACCGTCTTTAGAAGTTTGGTAGGCATGACAGACTTCAATGCAATAAAGTTTGGTAGCACTATAAATAGAATTAATGTCTAATTAATGAAAGTAGGTAAAATTAGAGAAAATTATGTACCTGAAGAAGCTGTTTGGCTAAGTCAATAGAGAGCAAGCCAGCACTACAACCCATCCCACCAAGATTGTAGCTTTGGATGTTACCCCTAAGCTTGTAGTGATTAACAATCATAGCTGAAAGGGAAGGTGTTGGATTGAACAAACTACAATTCACTACAAGAACTCCAATGTCCTTGGCTTTAATTCCAGTCTTGGCTAAGAGTTCATCGATGGCTCCGAACATGACCATCTCAGCCTCTTTTCTAGCCTCAGCCATGCACGGGCTTGGACCATCCTGTAACAGGCACTCGGGGAGATAAGTCTTCTGCCCGAGTCCCGAGCGTTCCAGGATTTTTTTCTGGAACGCTAAATTTTCCTCGGTAAAAGTGCCAGCGAAGTTTGAGCGTTCCATGAAAAGTTCACGCGGGCACATAGTTTCGTTAGGAGGTTTGTAGCATGAGAAATCGACTAGGTACACTTTCCTAGGGCGGCTCATGAAGTAGAGAGTTGCTAAGAACACCACCAAGGCGGAGCAGACGAAGACTGCTAGTAAGTTGTACTTCAAATGAGCCCAAAGCTGAACCACATCATTCGATCGGACCGTTGATAAATGAGCTGATATGATGAAGAACAAGGGAGTGGCTAGTAAGTACATGGCATGGGTGATCATGTAATGATACCCCAATTTCACATACTTTAGCTTTACAGACACTAGAAAATTAGGCAATGGAGAGGATCTCCCTGCCTGAATCGGCAACGCTCCTGGCTGTGGTCGGTCGGACATCTTCAATTGAATTGGTAAAAGAAATGTGACACAGAGAAGTAGTACTCGGCTTGTGGGACTAAAAACAATATGTTTCTTCCAATAGTTTCCTTCCTTCTTCTTAGGTTTCTGAGGGTTTTGGAGGACAAAGAGAGAGGACGATGGATGATGAAAATGTGGGGACTGTGAAGAAATGAGGGGTGCAATATTTAAAGGGTGAGGGAGCAGAGGGAAGATGAAACTACCCAACTAACAATTTAATGTTGTGGACTGAGATTCATACAAGCAAATTAAAATTCCATATTGCATTACAATTTTTTAATTTTATTTTTTTATACGGTAAAGTTGTTTAGATAGTTTGCATGTGAAAGCACATACGTTGCCTAATTACCAGATTCTTATATTTTAAACTAAATTAAAATATTATTGTCGGCTAGGGCTGGAGCATCAGCTAGATAGCCACTAGTCACCTAATTTTAATTTGGTTCATGAAGAAGTTACAAAAAGA
>JAWWMW010111156.1:0-10265 GCA_035048345.1 Echeveria elegans
GACTAGCAATTGAACTAAGCCAAATGTAGACATCTTTACAGCAACTCCCCAAATGCAATAAACAGCTTCCAGTGCTTATTCTTCAATCAAACCCTGTAATCAAAATTCTGAAAATTCCTCCCCTGATTAACAAACTGACAGTCCTGAAGAAGCCTAACCCTAGAACATGCAAAATCCTCAAACCAAACCAATCCAAAATTGATAACAGACCCAGTTGAATTCAGAGCTATGTATAGCTATTGAGCAACAGAATTACCAGAAGCAAACCAATGAAACGCCTCCAGTAGCAAGTCTAAGCACTTGAGAAAGGCCAACGTGAAATACAAATTGTTGAAGCTGGATCAACAGGTTGTAAAAAGCTCCAACCTTTAGTATCACCCACTAACAAGAATCACAAAAAGTTTCAATCTTGAAGATGGTTAGGGTTCAGACAAGGCTCATGCTTCATGTTCATGTGAAACAAAGGTTCAAAACTGACATGGGTGTCTCTTGTCTGATATGAGTTTTTGCTGAATCTATTGATGCCTTGCTGCCAAAAGCAAGGCTGGGGAGAAACGAAGAGATAAATATTGAGACTTGAGAGAGAAAAGAGTAGGAGATGTGAGATTTTCAACTTTTTTTTTTGGTTATAAAAATGGAACTTTTTTTTTTGTGGTATGAAAATGATGAGCTTGGAAAACAAGGCTTTAAAAGTAACTATGTGGATGACAGGTCTGAAATCTGAATGAGGGGCTTTTTTATTGCAAACTTTATCCCAACTTTGGGGTAGCACTAGCACAAGGGAAGCTCATGTTCAAACAAATTGAGAAATCTCATCCAACATTTCTCTCTTCTCTTCTCCTATTCCCATCTCTTTTACTTGTGACTCAAAGCATTCATGGGTTCAAGAGTTGTTATGACATTATAGTTTTCTTTAGACCAATTCTACTCTTGCCATGTTATTTCTTCAAAATGTTGAATCTTTTTCATATTATTTCTGAATTCTGACGTTTATTTACTTCTATTCTGGCGTCAAAATATGAATATTTACGTGTAATTTTTTTAGTTAATATAAGTTTTCATCATTTTTTTGGCAATGTAGTAGGACAATGAGTCTTATCTTCATTGAAGATATGCGACTAAGTCGCAAATGTGTAGTCAAAATAGTGAAAATGTGAACACGGTCGACGACTGGCCATTTGCGCGTAGATGACCGCATGTTGAGGTCTTGTGGAGCTCGTGTTATGGATTGAGTGTGGGGTTTGGGAGAGAGAATAGGAAGTACGTATAGGGAGGTAGATGAGTTTTAATTACTCAAAGGTGGTGAGTATGAAAAATGGCATTTAAAGCAAAAGTATTGGAGGAGTCAATACTTCCCCAACTACCTCTAACTCCATTGGACAAAGCTTTAACTCTACCATTTTGAATTCTTGAGTATCTTTCTCAAGGTCTAGTGGTCCATTGCCTATTTGGCTTATGTATCAATGTACATAGCTAGCCTTTCGATGCCTTGAACACATTCCTTTCCTTAATCTCTCCTATGCCCTTGTCTTTTTTAGAAGACACTTCCAAGTGAACTTGTGTCCAAAGTCTCGATCGATAGTCGATACCACACGTAACGCATTAAACATCTTACTCGAAGCATACCCGAATACATAAAATGAACGGAGGGACTAGAAAAACATTTCGATCGCGAAAATCTCATATTTTTGGATGTTGTTATGCACGGAAAAGCAAGCAAAAGACAGGGTTTAAGAAGATCACATAAATACAACTACAGGTTGAAAGACTAGAATACAAGTAAACCTTTGTTGACCTTAAGAACATAAAATAAGATGAACTTTTAGACCAAAAAAATGGTGATTGCTGCGTAAGGTTATATTGCATAACATGTCAGCATCAATAGATAAGAATCAAGTCCATATGAAACTGAAAACTAGAGTGATGGTTATGGTGTGTCATTGGTTGTGATGGCATCAAAGCTGTTCATATCATTGAATGCCCTAAATGGAGAGTTAAAGATAGAACCTGTCATGTTGTGACACATCTCAACATTTGATAGGAATCTAGCTGGCCACATGATATGCTCAATCTTTCCATTGCATAAGTCAGTATCGTATACAAATATATTTTGCAAATCTGTAAAATAAACAAGCTAACTATTTATACTATTCTAAAACTCAACTGCTAATGAAACTAATTGATGTGGGAAAAAATAAAAGTAAGTTAATAAGAAATTCTAAGCTCCCGTTTGGTTGCGGGAAAAAAAGAGAGGAAAGAAAAAATTAAAAAAAATTGAGTGAAAATGAAATGTGTGTTTGGTTATAAGGGGAAAAAAAGGCAAAATAAGATCAAATTTTCCTTAAAACTTTCTCATGAAAAAATCATTTTTCTTTAAATTTCTTTTTCTCATTTTTTCCACAACGAAACGGAGCCTAAAGGACTTGGTTGAGCCTCTTAGTTCCTACATCATCAGTCCAAATATTTTTGTTTAATGTAAAGTTTGAATTGAAATCGATCACATTTTAATAAGCGAATTACTAGATGATCTGTTTATTTTCATTTATAATTATAAGAAATTCATTGGATTATCAAAGATAAATTCGTCATAAATTAATGAAGCATGACCACAGATACAATCAATCTATGCGTAAATGTTTAATGCGTTTCACATATATAAAAGAACACCGGTTTGATCGTTGTTCATTTCATTCGACCATTTACATTCAAGATCTAACATTTTCAATCGTCAGATTCCGAATCAGTCTACCTATCTTATAAAGAATGTTTTAAAATGATGATTTGTGAAATGGCTTATGATTTATATTTGATTTTATCTACTTATTTAGTCGCACAAAACTTGAATAGAACAATAAAAAGGTTAACCTATAAACTAATACGAGGTATTTTGCTATCATCACTATGATGTTAGTTTTGACCTATAGATGGATGTATTCTCATGCAACATCATAGTACAATAATATCCAAAGAGTAAAAGGAATGTGCATTGGGAATTGGGATCAATCGTCAATTTGTTATTAAAAAAATGAAACCTAATTAGTGCGGCAAAATTTTCTTTGAACCAATTATGGGTTTACATACAACAACATACTTTGCTTTTATTAAGATATTGCTAGTAGACGACAAGGTATAATAATTTCCACATGGGTGGAAATCTTGCTACAACTAATGACATTGTTTGATTAGTTTGGTGATCGAGTGTGTTTTATCCATACTTAATGATATTAACCCTTCATTTTTTTTACGTTCATAATTTTATGTGTATGTTGAAACGTTTATATTAACATGAGAACGTGATAACTTTTATATTCCTGATGCACAAAATTTACATCTATTAGATATATTTACCTGGAATATCATAATAATTGTTTAATCCGTATAAATGTAAGTGAACTCACACAAACACGTTCAACATGTTATTAGTTAGATTAATGAGTATATAACACTCGATTATGATCGTGTTTGGAACATAGTACCTCAAGATCAAGACAATCTTCGATTTTAACAGGTAGATAATTGGTGTCCTGCTTAGGAAGATATGACTGTTAAACAAAGATTATAATACCAAGGAGAGTTGAAATTTTCAAATCTCAATTAAATTTTCAACCTAAACTAGTCTTTTACTAAACCCCATTTTGGAAGCAGGTTAGATGATAAGAGTAACGACTTGGTTATACATTCTTTATTAGTAATAAAAGAATGATTAGGTTAATTAAACTAACTATCTGAGTTACAAGAAATCATCGGCCAGGTTAATCTCCAGTATTTCTTAGTTGAGATTTTTCTTTATCCTACTCAATCTGTTTGCCTTACAAATTTATGAAAAAAAGAATAAGAACCAATCCCCGAATCCTTACCAAAACCCTAAAACCTAAATCCTGAACGCAAAACCCTAAAACCTGAACGCAGATTCGACACAGGTCTAGGTTAATGAACATCCAAATTTAGAATGTAAAAACTAAACCTAACCGACTTGAATTCGATATTTCAAACATAGACAATGCTTTGCTTGTTTTGTATCATCCATTAAATGAAACATAACTTGAAATTCTTGAGACAGGAATTTCTTGTCCACAAGTACTTTCCATTCTCTCATCTCATCCAGCCCGATATTGGCATGAGCCAAACACACACAGAAGTATCGAGCGGCCAACACAAATCTTCCTTGTTTGTTCATCTCAGATTCAGAACAGCAAACCACGAAAATAACAATACAAAAATTGTATATCTATGAAAAACCTTACCTTTTCGTAAGTCAATTAATGTAACAGTAAACCTAGACAGTTTTTTACTTGCCCATAGCTGGTGACTGTTTTGTATCTCAATCCTTTGTTCAACTCGGACGATAAGGTAACAAGTCTGAGATTCACAAGTGCATCTTCCAAGGCCACAAACGGTCAGTTATTCGCTAACAAGATGACTTTATGCAACAAAGAACACGGAAAGTAGGAACATAACAAGTGGCGGAGCCAAGATTTAACAATAAGTGTCGCTATATTTTGAAGATGTTAGAGTGTACTAAAGTTGGAATTGTGATGTAACTAAGTTCAATGAGACTAGGTTTCTATTCTTGTCAAGCACATAAAAAATCGATTTTTATTTGGGCTGCAGCCGGGGTAAAAAAACTCCGAGATACGCTCCTGCCCCTAGAAACAGCAACAGCATAACTCGCACTACAATCTCGATAAAATGGGGACCTAAGACGACAACAACATTATAATGTCCTAAAAGAAAAACAGTACATTATTTACTCACAACCAATCCTACAAGCTTTAGAATATCACTTAATCAAAAATCGTGAATTAGGCCATTCGCATAATTGTCACAAAGATATTTCTAGATATTTTGGCTATTATAAACTTTGAAGTACCTAGAGTTAATAATCATTAAGGCGCATATTCTTGAAAAAAGTCAGTTGGGACAAGAAACGAATTTTCTAACTTCAATCATAATAATGAAAAGCTAGTTCGGAATGGTCATTATATATGTACAAAACTCTACCTACATCTCCTAGCATCAAAAAATTTCACAGAATTGTTTGTACTAACCTGAGTAGTGTACTGTTCGAGGATTCTCTTGGTCATAGGGAAGCTTTGGCTGCAAAAGGCATATCATTTCTTCAGCTGGATGTGTACGAGAGTGAGAAAGTGTCTTGCGCTTTTTACTAGGTTTATCCAAGTGTAAATATTTGGCATCACCTTCTTTTGGAAATAAATGTAGTTCCTTCGAGACGAAATTCTTTAGTTTGATGTTCTGAAATTCCTGATGGTGACTTTGTTTGTTGATATCATCTAAGCCACAGCTCGGACCCAGCCGCAATGAAAGGTCGCAATTAAGAGGAGGCATCTGAGGCAGAATATTAAATCTAGCATCTTCTGGCTTCTCTATAGAGTTTATGTCATCTGTGCTACCTTTCTTTATACGCAAAGAGTTGCGGCGCAACTGAGGGTCATCTCCAAAGTAATACAACGGATAGACCGAATGCCCATGAAATAAGGCTGTGCATGTTTCAGGAGCTACGGGCAGACTTGAACTAGTTTGCGGCGGGAAATGGAGAGGGAAGTTCTTGAAGCGGATGTTATCGGAGTTAACATCCAGCTGTGACACTGCTGGCACATTGTTGAATATGTCTGAATACATAGCCATGCAATGGGGACTGGTAATGGAATTTTTCAAACTGGAATGACAGCTAGACATAGGCTCTTGCGAATTAAGACTTAAATAACGTCTAGGATCATTGTCGCGTTGACTCCTTGACGCTCTTCTCGGAATGCAGCCCAAATGAAGCGCAGCTGATAACCACCAAACAGCAATCATACAAACCAATTCACCTAACCAAGCTCTCGATGCAAAACTAATTATACATACCTTCAATGCAAGGTTGAAGAAGATCGCCAGTTTCCCCGCTACCATCTCCTCGTATTATTGTGTTAATGGCATCATTCGCTCTGTCCCAAAGTGTCGAAAGGTCCATATACTCAGCCTAAACATAATGTAACAATCTAAACTATAACAAAATGCAGCATAATCCATCAAATCATCAAGCATTGTTCCAACTCTCCAAACCAATCTATCCACATTCATATGACCAAAAGAATGGTACAAAAACCAAACCTCAGAATTGGCTTTTGAGAACATAATCTCTTCAGCTTTGAGAACAACAATTGGCAGCTTCTCCTGCCATTCCTTATTCCTCTTAGTACTTGATCTGTGAATCTCGCTAACAACCCTAATTGCCAATTTTACAAACATATCAAGAGATAGTAAGAAAAAAAGAAGACATCAGACTGTGATAAACTAGGAGAGTGAGAGTATCATCTGAATACCTGAAAATTTCTTGAATGAGGGAACCCCTGATGGGTTGGTGTATGTCACTGTGCCAAGCTCTTCTAACACATTCATATGGCCTTGGGCCTGGTCTAGGCATGATGACTGATGATTCTGTCAGACCTCAACACAACAAGTTCAGACGAAACACAAGAACAAGAAAGTGATTTTATGAAATTCACAACACCCCAACTACTGAAATCTGAAAAAGATTCAAACTTTACAATCCAATTTACAAATGCTGCACAAAGCCAGAAGAAGCCAAGGAGGAGCTGGTGGGAGAGAGAGAGTGAGGAGAAAATGGAAGATGTGGGTGAGATCTTTTTAGCCTTTTTCAAAGAATTTTTTGTTGTTGTTGTTGATGAGATTGAGAATTAGATTTTTTTGATTTGAGTGAAGCAGGGAGAGAGTGTGAACAGGGAGAGGAGAGGGTGTCACCCACTGGGTACACATGCCTGCTCCTGCAAGGCCCATCAGTCCCAATGTGTGTCCTGACGACTCACTATCTTATTTGCTTCATCCATTCGCGAGAAAGATTTGTAGAGACATCATCTAGAATGGAGAGACAGAATCTCAATTGTTAAATTTAATAAATAAATATAATATCTTCTTCTGAGATATACACTTAGCCACATTATAACATTCTTCGATATAACAGATACTTTCTCCGTCATCCTTTATTCTGTACATTTGATAGTTATCACGAATTTTAAAAAATAATGATAGTGTGAGAGAGAAAATAATATAAAGGTAAGTGAATGAAAAATAAAGTATGAAAGAGAGTGTTATGTGAGAGATAAAATAGAAAAGAGAATTGTCCTAAATGGAAATAAGAAGAACAAAAGAGGACACCAAAAATAAAAATAGAAAGAACAAAAGAGGACAGAATGAGTATTTCATTATAACAGCCTTTTGAATTTATACCGTTTCAAATTTTACCTTATAAAAGTTTTCGTTATAACAGCATCTGCCTATTTTTATATAGCATCCTGTCCATTTTTTCCAAACATTTTGGAATGTTATAGAGAGACTGACTGTAATAGAATATCTAATCATATAATCCAACCACTAAATTAAACTTCATATATTTACTAATCAAACTTAACTATATTCCTTCATTTACCAACAACATCTAACTAAATTCATTCTCATCTAACTAAATCATTTCAATTATATTAAAAAATAATTAATCCAACCACCCAATTAAATTTCACACATTTACCAATCAAACTTAACTAAATTCCTGCATTTACTAACAACATCTAACTAAACTCATTCTCACCCAACTAAACCATTCCAATTATATTAAAAATTTAAAATTTAAAATAAAATATAAAAAATTTAAATTTAATAGAGAAACAATTAACATCGGGACTACGGGATCCTCTCACTAGTATCTGAGATTATAATACGTGTATACAAAATAGACATATTATAATTTCAACCGTATTTATTAAATTCAACAATTAAAATTCTATCCTTCCACAATCAGATACTCCCTCTGTCCTCTTTTGTTCTTCTTACTTTCCTATTTGGATGTACCCTAAAGTTCTTCCTATTTCCTTTTATGATAATTATTTCACTCTCGCAATACACTCTCTTTTCTACTTTATCTTTCTCTTACTTACTTTTATCTTATTTTTACTCTCACACTCTTATTATTTCTTAATTACCGTGCCATCAACCCAAATAGAAAGATCAAAAGCGGACGGAGGGAGCATATTATAGTTTTTTGTCATATTTTTGGAGTTTAACGTCAACCCACACCAGCACCGAAGCAAGAGATGTATTAGCTACAACCTCGTTAGGAGCAAATAGATCTTTGTTTTAATTTGGCTAAGGGCATCTGCACCCATGAGGTGCTAGAGCACCACCTCCTTAAACACTTTCTCTCATTTTTTTCAAAATCAAGCACAAAACAGGGCATATGCACTAATGCCAAAAATATCGCACCTCCTCATTTAACACTTTCTCCCATTTTTTTCAATTAAATCATAAAATGAGAGGTGAAGTGCTCTCATTTTGTACTTTAATGAAAAATGTACTCCCTTTGTCGCAAAATATAGTTCTTCTTTAATACATTCTCTCTCCAGTTTATTTACTTTTCACACATTCTCTTATCTACTTTTATCTCACATAATCTACTTTTTTTAAATTTATACCTCCTTTAGCATCTTTTCTAACACTTCACTGGTGCATATGCCTAAGTTCGACTTGGTCTTTCCCTCACACGTGCAATGGGCTTCAGACCTCTATTGGTTAGCGTGACAGATGCCTATTTCTGACAATTATATTGTTTCAAGAGGTCACTCATGGGACCAATAGGATAACGCTAACAGAGGGAGTACTTGTTATATGATTATTTTAGTTTATTTTGTATTCTGCATGTGAACACATCGCCTCATTTACAGTATATTTGTGCGTCTTCATGAGGACACAACTGGTGGAAAAATATGGGATACTATAGTTTGTTGTGTTATACTCTTTTCGTCCCATTATATAGTTTTTTTTAGACGTTTCAAAATATAAGTCATCTTTCATTAAATAGAAATTTTTTCACTCACATTTACACTTTTTCTCCTATTCACTTTTCACTCATTCACTTTTCTACTTTTACCTCACATAATACAATTTTCTTAAAAATCGTGCCAAACTTCAAATGAGATCTATATAATGGGACGGAAGGAGTACTACTTTTTTTGTTTTTTTGTTGGATATGCATATTGTACGATTCATTTACTATGGGTCTGTTCTTTTGACATGAACTGAAACTGAACTGAACAAAAAAATTAAAATTAATTAATTAATTACATTTGCATATTATTTTTAATTTTAAAAAATAGTTTTGACAATAGTGAATGCGTCTTAAGCTTGTCTCATAGTTTCAAATCTTATTATACTTTTAAAATAATTTTAAAAATAGTGAATGTTTATCTACTAAACTGAACAAAAATTAAATTAATGTCAAAAGTAACATGTGACTAATTTCCGATAAAAGCTCATAAACATATGGCGACCGAGAGAGTAAAATCACACCGAGGATAACTGGAACCAATAGACAGAGAGGGCGATGGAGGATGCCTTCCTTGTAATGGTATCCGCAATGACGGCAAAGCAAACATCTGAAGATCCGTGACCAACCCATTCATCTTCTTGATCTCAGCAACCTATCTGACTGAAAAACCACTGCTTATTATTACAACCACAATGAATTATCAACAACATAACCCATAAGAAACAAACTGAATCAACTTCAAAGTTCAAACAACATGCTCTGCCAAGGTCCCCAATTTACTTCTTACAACCCACTCAATGTCATTAATCAAATCTTTCACCTGCAGCAGCTTAACAACTTTAAGTCACACTTCATTCCAAACGAAATGAAGACCAAAAATCCACTCCTAATCAAATTTCCAACACACAGTTGACAATTGACATACGAACCAACCAACCATTAAACCAAATGACCAAAAACATTTCCTACACGCAACCACCAACAAACCTAACAACAGCCGACACCTTCAAATCCATAACAACACATGTTAAAAACTCAAACCCCCAAATACTTCAAGCCATCAACATCTAATCTATCACATATACCAATCAGCCACCAATTGGTATAAAGAGTGAAGGCGATCGGAGGAATCTGATGTGAGGAGGAAGCGATTGTTGGAAGCGGCTAGTGGCCAATGCTGTGGATGTAGCAATGGCAGGAATGATCCTTCCCGCAATAAATTTGGCCTTGCGTTTATCGATTTCAGGGATGCTATAGTTTCTATTCTAGCCCTCATATTTGCAAGCCCGGCAATGAAATCCGCCATGTGATAATTAGTGTCATCGTCCTGCAATATTAACAAAAACATGTTTAATAACAGACCACTGGCCAAATATGGAAAAGCAAACAGACCTTAAGTGACAGGGTATCAGCTTGAGTGTCT
>JAWWMW010111167.1:0-10265 GCA_035048345.1 Echeveria elegans
TTAAGGATGAAATCGTTGTTGATGTTGTGAGTGAGGGGAAAGAGAATAATATGGTTGAAGATAAGGGTGTTGTTGCTTCTGAGAAAAGAAAAATGCCAGGTCTTTCTATCTCTCTTTTTTGAACTTTGTTCTCTGGCATATTTGATTACAATGCTTGTGGCTTCCCTCCCAACTTGTATCGTATGATATATAATGTCTAGATTTATCTATTTTGCTCAACTAAGATCAAAAAAGATATAACAGTATGCGTCAGTAGTTTTTCAAAATATTTACCTATTGTTTGATTATTATCTTATTATTATTATTATTATTATTATTAATATCATCTTATCCTTTCTGGCTGTCCTATCAGGTCAACAATCAACTGGAAACTACGAGCCTGTAAAGAGGCAACGCAGATGGAACGCTGAATCTGTGAAACTTACAGAACCACAAAATACTGTTGCAGCTGTTTCAACAGCACCCAAAGAAAGTATTTCTCCAGCTGTTGGCAGACATGGATTGTTGAAACCTGATTCTGCAAACAACGACAATGCGATTAAGGAACGTGTGGGTGAGTGGCGACTTTTATAGCACAAGCCATTAAAGCAAACTTGTGTTTTTCTAGTTGATCGTATATGTGTGTTCTCTTCCATTCGTGCAGTTCCACCATCTGGTAATCCGCCTACAAACTCATTAAGGATTGATCGGTTTCTGCGGCCTTTTACATTGAAAGCTGTACAAGAGCTTCTTGGAAAAACT
The DNA here is from genome assembly GCA_035048345.1 of Echeveria elegans. Taxonomy (NCBI): domain Eukaryota; kingdom Viridiplantae; phylum Streptophyta; class Magnoliopsida; order Saxifragales; family Crassulaceae; genus Echeveria; species Echeveria elegans. Next base: position 742 of record JAWWMW010111167.1, read on the forward strand.
GGCAAGGTGATCAGCTTCTGGATGGATCACATAAAGACCCATTGCTATGTCACTGTAAGTTTCCTTTTTGGCAACTGCTATCATGGTGCTGAACACCATGTTGATGTTATAGTTAAAGAATCTTTTTATTTTATTGGTTTAGTATTCATCAGTCGAAGAAGCTGTAGAGACTCGGAATGCTGTTTACAACCTGCAGTGGCCTACAAATGGGGGTCGCTTGCTTGTTGCTGACTTTGTGGATCCTCAGGAGGTCAAGAATCGAGTTGAGTTGCCTAGTCCCAGTCCTGCTGCTCCTATCAGTGCTCCACCTCCTCCTCAAGCATCTGGACCTGCAAAGCAGCCACAGTCTTCACCACAGCAGGTGCAAAGGCAGCAGCCCACACTTCAAAATGCTGTCCTTACGCCTCCTCAGCTCTCAGTTCCGCCCCCTCCACCTCTTCAAGAGACTGTTAAACCTCCAATTGTTACACTAGATGATCTGTTTCGTAAGACAACCACATTGCCAAGAATATATTATCTTCCTTTATCAGAAGACCTTGTCGCAGAGAAGATTGCAGCTCATGGGACAAATGTCAAAACTTAGGTACTATATTTTAGGGGATTCATATGTTGTGGTATTTCTTTCTTGTTAGATTCCTCAACTTTGACATTTTGTAGGTCCGTTGGAGTATGTTAAGGACGCAAGGCATGGCTGTCTTTGATCAATCTCTTATGGAATGGAGGTGAAGTAATGTATTGAAGTGTTAAGTCCTAGTTGATACTTTGTCTTCTGGCTGTGGATGTTGAAACTGTTTTTCTTTTCTTTTTGTTTGCAATGTTGCTGCCTACCTCCATGCTAATATGTATTTATAAACTAGTAGAAAACATTACCAATGACATTATCTTGCAAAGTTGTGAGTTTTCAACTATTTCATCCCCATCAGTTTCACCTAAAAGTTGGCAATTCTGTAGAGGCAACATTTTTTTAGGAAGAGTAATCAGTAATGTGTGGGCGCTGCCACAGACCTGCAACTAAGCAACCACAGGGTAATGCACACAGATTTGAGAGGCGCTTACAGCTATGGCAACTATTAATCGACCAAGGGCAGGAGTAATATGTTAAGAAAAGATGAGGAGCAGTCGCACCAATTTTATTCAGCAACCTATCCACCCAACATTGCGTACATAGCAATTAGAAGGATGAAGAACTCCATAACGCTTGAGGTGAAGCAATTGCAATTCAGTTCCTTGTCATCTCCCCTTCTTCGAACACACTGAGCAGCATTTGGTTACCGACTGTCTTCGATGAGCTGGAAGACAGCAGATATAGTGTAGATGTGGGAGAGCACTGCTACACCTATCTCACATATTTTTATTATATATAATTGTATTTTAGAGTTATAAGAAATATATTATCTTTTCTTTCGCTTAAATAAGAGTGTAGAATGGTGAACTTTTATCAGATGTTATGCTTTCATTCACTAACCAATTTCTTTTTTGATTAATTATGGAGAATGGGTATTTGTAGAGAAACATTCGTAATTACACATTCATTTGAAGACTAGTAATAACTAAGGTTAACAAGCAACTACTGAATAAAAGAAGGAGAGGACATACTTACGGCACCATGGAATTCCTTGTGCAAATGTCTTTAAGGGGGACAAACTATAAAAGACATCTTGGAACACTCTAGGAGGAGAATTACCTTCCTAAGAGGAGTGCCAGAGAGGTTAAAGCAGTTCTACATGAATGTACAATTCAAAAAAGAGGAGGAAAGACTCAGGTGGATGGAATGTCCGTCGGGAAATTTCTCCACAAAGAAATACGTAGAAGTGAGATCAGTACACCAGGAGAAAAAGCTTTGGGGAGAGAGTATCTGGCCAAAATGGCTTCCGGAGCGAATCTCCTTCTTCATATGGAGGCTTTGTTATAGATGAGAATGTTAAGAGGATAGGCATTAGCTTGGCATCAAGGAAGAATCTTATGATCATCTGTTCTTTTCCGGGAAGTGGGGGATACTGAAATGTGGAAGACAATGGCTGAGATCTTTGATATCGACAGACCCTTAAACTGGTCTGATTTTGTTACTGGGCAGATTGCTTAAAATTTGGTCTAGTTTGCTATGGTTTATGGAACATTTGGAAATCCAAGGAATGAAATGCGGCATGATGGAAAATGTCAAAATAACATAAGAAGCTTGCCCAAATGGGCAGGTAATATTCGATATTTCCAAAAACAACAACAAAAGGATCCTGCTGCTGTTACATACTTACATATACCGTATGATGTCAAAAGCTGGAAACACTGGAACCCAGCACCCAGGTGAAGAGGGGATTACAATGGACATTTTTATATCGGAGGAGAGGAAATGTGGAACATATTTGTGCAGAGATTACAATGTTGTTATGCGCAAAAGTGGAGGAATTCCAAAAGAGGACCTGGCAAACTTCATCCGGAGTAAACTAATTGAGGTGGGAGAGCAAGGAATTAAAGTGAAACAAATACATCATCACATGAGTACAGGAACCAACGGGGCAGGGCAGATAGACAGCAATTTCTCCAGCTTTATCATCCTCCTCCATTCGGCAGTGTGCATTAGCTACAAAGAGAGATGGGGGATGAGGTAATAACTTCCGACAGGCAGCTATCAAAAGCTGCAAGGTTGAGCATTCTCCAAGACATAAGGAGGCTGCTCAGGAGAGGAAGAAGTTGGGGCAGCTGATGGAACAGGCCGACGGTAGGTATATACACCTGCAAAAATGGAAAGCAGGTTGTTTTTCACTTGTATATAGATAGGAGCGGAAAAGAAATTCATGGGAGTACGTAGACTGAATATTGTGTGTTTCAAAATTTTTTTCTTGCGAACGCGCGACCAACAGGAATTGTAAGAGGCTGTAAAGGGACAAGTGTCGATTACTAGAGTATGAATTGTACGTAACACGTGCGGGAATTGCTCGAATAAACTGTTAAATTGAGTATGAGATTAACTTACTGTCAAAACACGTTTGAACCATGTCTTCACCACACTTGTCTGCGCTTTGTTTTTGGTGGATACGCCGCGCCGCTTTGATATCATTCTCACAAGTCACTGATGATATCTATTAGTGAAATTGCCGCAAGTTAAAAATTAAAAAAAATAGTCTTTTGATATATATATATATATATGGACGTGGACGGGTGAAAGTCATCAAATTAATGTCAAGTTGTCAGGTCGGATGCAAGAAGATTTACAACTAACATAATCCAAATCTAAGTCAACCAATGGGTCAATGAGACATCTTTACAACGAAACCAGGGTAGCATGCGGGGAGCATTCACCCTAGACTCTTCAAAGAACAACAAATGGAACGAACACCCTAACAAACAAAACAATGCAATTATGTGTCAAGGAACCGGAAAAATTGAACCCAAGACACCATGTGCAGAACATGAAACAAAGAATCACGGAGTTATGGCACTAAGGGATTCGTACACCTGTCTGACATTTGGCCTTTCATTGTCAGGTAAAATGCACCTCACTGCCACGGCAAGGAACTCATCCATTGCTCCCGTGGGTTCTTCCCCACCAGAGATATCTCGGTCAATGCAATCTATTCCTCTTCCTGCTTGACTGCAGAGCCGAACCCAATCTGTGAGGTCTACTGCACCCGACTGGCCTGAAATAATGTCTCCAGCACTTCGTCTGGTCAATAGTTCCAAAAATACTACTCCTAAAGAATAAACATCTGCTTTGAGGGTCGGGGAAGGTTTAGCAGCGTTAGCAAGTTCTGGTGCACCATATCCGAGAGCTGTGAAGTTCAGTATTTGCTCTGCTATGCCAGCTGAAGTCATTAGACGGTGAAGGCCAAAATCTACAAGGCGCGCGTCACAGTTTGGACCAGTTAGGAGTACATTTGTTGGCTTAATATTCCCATGAGGCAAATTTCTTTCATGAAGGTGCAAAAGACCTCCAGCAATCTCAACAGCAACTTTGAGCCTTTGATTGAATGATAATGGAGGGTATCGTCGAGGTGTCGTTTCTGCACAAAAATGTAAATATATTATCATTATCAACCACTGACATCATTTTAGTGATCCTACAGATGCAAAACCTGTCTGTCAATTTAGAGCATGCAGGTTTAATGAAATTGTCAATTTGTCAAAAGACTCACATATGCCTTTTCCTAATAACAAAAAAAAAAAAACAAGAATGACATAGTCAAAGGAAAAACAACTGTAATTACATCTGACAAAAAATCAGATTATCAGTTCCGTGGGTTTGATATAATTTTCCATATTAATAAATTAAGCATAGTAAATGTAAATGTAACAGTGTGAACTCAAGAAAACAAAGACTGAATTTTTTTTTACCGTAAAGATGAAGTGCGACACTATCTCCCTCAATGAAATCAGACAACAGAAGTCTCTCTTGCTCCTTGGGTCCCCAATAATATGCTCGCGGCGTAACAACGTTCGCATGTCTGATGAGACCAATTTTCCTGATTTCCTTCGTAAATTCTTTCTTATTCTTAACCAACCCAACCCGTAACCATTTGACGGTCAGCATATGTCCATTATGTAGTGTAGCTTTATATAGAGTCCCATGGCTACTTCTACCGAGAATTTCAGCAGGAGCTCTTGATAGCTCCTCTGCAGTTAACGAGAGCGACGAATCCAAGAAAAACAGTTGGCCAGCCAATCTGTCCGGTGAAGAAACATCTAATATCACAGGTTGATGCGCCTCGATAAACCGAGGAGGCGATGATGGAGAACCAGAAGACGACTTCCTTCCAATTGAAGCAGGCTGATTATTCTTAATAACATGGCTGGTGGCCACAGCTTCAGGCACAATATGCTCCACAATCTCTGTAGTTACACCGGTCGGGCTGGATATCGATCTCGTCTGTGAGGATAGTAAGTGATCATTCGAAAAACTCAGTGATGTCGGTGGGGGTTCAACACTGGGTCTGAAAATATGAGACCCTGTGGATCGACTAGGCTTTATATCTCTTGTATCAGATTGGCCACCAAATGCACTTCTTTTATGAAATCCCTGAATTTTTGCACGATAGTATACAAGAAGAATGACAATTAGAGCAGCAAAAAATATGGACCCAATCACGATGCCCACAATCTTACCAGCGCTAAAGTGCCACCTAGGGTTGAGTGATGGTTGATGCTGTGGCGGGGGATGGTGTTGATGGCTTAGATCAAGTAAAGTATTTCCAGGGTAGAACGAACTTGAAGGGAAATGTTTCAAGTTTTCTGGAACAGCGCCCGAGAGATTATTGCCAGACAAGTTCAAACTCTGCAATTTTGAAGATAGGTGCTGAGGGATTCCCCCATAGAAGTTGTTGCTGGATAGATCAAGGTACTCCAGGTCAGTGAGTTGGCTCAGTTCATCTGGTATTTTACCAGATAACTTATTTTTTGAAAGATTCAAATAAAGCAGCCTTGTCAAGAAGCCTATGTCAGATGTCACATAACCATTTAAAGAGTTATCTGACAGATCTAAGGTCTCCATCAGCGGATAAAAAGTCTGTACCAGCATTGTTTTTGCATGTGAATCTTGAAATGGTATTCGCCCAGCAAAGCTATTCCCCGACATATTCAAGTAAAGAATGGTCCTTGACATGAACAACGAACTCGGAATATCCCCTGTCATCTTGTTAAGACTGACATCAACATAGGTCAGTCTAGATAAGGTCCCCAATGTAGAAGGCAAGTTACCAGTTATTGAGTTATTTCTAATAATGAATGAAGTCAGATTTTCAAACTGCGATGTGGAGTTAGGTAAGCTTCCAGATAAGTTATTTGAACCCAGATCAATAACTTCGATGGTGGGTTCCCAATGCTGCATATCAGGCAATTCACCAGATAGCATATTTTTGCTCAAATCCACAACTGAGCACTTTCTGTAGGAAGAAGGCATAGGTCCTGATAGCCCATTTGACGACAGGTTTAAAATATTCAAACTTGTTGAATTGATTTCGTGAATAGAGCCTGCATACAAATGTTATCAGGATATCAGAGAAATAGAAGTGGCACATTCATAATCATAATTTCATAATTCATACCGAGCATTATAGACTGATTGCGCTAACATGATAACAACAAAAATACAATCACATTTCATCTTTATATGAAACCTTTTAAGCATGTTGGCTGACAGTAAAGTTGGTCCATTTATTTCAAAAGTACTTAAATAACTGACGAGCCTGTCTAAGTCATTAATTACTATGAAAAGAAATCAGACAGAAAGTATTTACTTCTCTACCAATATAAATGGCACTGTTGTTTGATAAATATAAAGCTAGGTTGACTCTTAGACATCGGGTTTAGAGTTCAGACACATTTAAGTTTCAGTCCTTCAGATATACTCCCAAGTCCCAAGCAGACTGAGTAGGCTACCTAATCAAGAGATCGGCCGTCGAACTTAAATCCATAGCCTGGATAATATCGTATCTGAGTCAAAGAGAGTTCACTATCAACTAACAAGCCAGAACATGCACGAAATCAAACTGACATACCTGTGAAGCCGTTGTTGCTAAGATCTAGTTCCACCAACGGCATTGAACTTTCTAACAGCTCTTCCTGTATAGTTCCACGAAACTGGTTATTTCCGAGACGCAAAATTCTCAGATACCGTAACGAACAAAACGACGGCAGGCTCCCACTAAGCTGATTATAACTCAGATCCAAAACAGCCAAATTCTGAAATGATGAAATAGACTCCTCCCGGAAGAATCCACCAGTCAAACTGTTGTGGCTCAAGTTCAAATGCCTCGCAGTATACACAAAGCTGGAAAGATCACCGGAAATCACACCATAGAACAAGTTGTCACTCAGATCAAGAAATTCCAAATTAATCAGCCTTGAAAAGATATCCGCAATATCTCCCTTGATTTTGTTGGCATGCAAATCCAACACTCTTAACTGGTTGAGCCTCTCAATGTTACTAGGAAACGACCCGTCAAAATTATTCAACGAAAAGTTCACATAATTCAAACCCCAAAGTTCGTTCATCCGACTTGGAATCGGCCCGTAAAACAGGTTGTCAGATAGATCCAAATGCTGCAAAGTAACCATAGTTCTCAAAACAGGCACTAGCCTCCCAGTAAAACTATTACCTGCAAGGCTCAAATTCTTAAGCATAGTGAGTCCAATCAAAGTGTTAAACTTCAACTCTCCGGCCAAATCCAAACTCTCCAAAACAACAGCCACAACACGCCCAGCATCGCAGGACACACCATACCATGTCTCCGGACAATCACTTGGATCAGAAGCCGAATCCAGAATCCACGAATTGAGCACCTTCCCTAACGGATCCCGCTTAATACCCTTCTTAAACTCCAATAACGACTTGGTATCACTCTGACAGCCAACCAGCGAAACCAACACAAATAAAAACTCCAGCAAGAGCAGAATCCTCATTGCAAGCCGCATTTTGAAAGAAACCCTAGATTTGGGAAACCCTAGAACTCAGGAATCAGTGGGAGTGAGATGGGAGCATTTTGAAATTTTTGCGATTAGAGTGGAGAAAAGCGAAGTGGGTGTCGAATTGAGTAAGGTAAATCGGAGGAATGCGATGGAGTAGAGGATATTGGTTACGGTGGCATCTAAAAATGCATGTAAATAAAATTTGAGAGACGAAAAAGGAGGAGATGGCGACGGGGGGAGCAAGTCAGTGGATGGTGAGAGAGAGAGAGAGAGCAGAGAGAGTCCAGAGTGTAAAACAGAGGGAGTCGTCGCCGTCGTCTTCTTCTGATCTTACGCTATGAGAGACGGAGCGAATGATGATGCTGTAATTTATTTTTTCATTTATTTATTGCTCAAAGATAATAATAAGCATAATATAATTTCGGATTTAGATCCTAACTTGCCTTTTAAAATAAGAAATATATGATTTTGTTCCTAGCCGGTTTTAGATTTACAGTTATCAAAATAATAGATGAAAAATTGTAGAGAGCTTGAATTCTAATCATATCGTCTATAGATTTTTTTTATACAGAAATGTCCCAAATTTGATGTACATTCACGTAATTAAGTATGAACATATTTTCAATACATGCAGTATGTAAACTAATTTAATGTATGTATTTTTTAGGATTTCTTGTTTTGCATAAAAATTATAATTTAATTTATAATATGAATCAGAGTAATTTTTTTTATACTATGCTGGAATAAATGACACATGATGTATTTAGGAGAGTTTGAATCATCAACCTCATCACAAACAATCGATAAAGCACTTTGAATTCTAGTGTTTTTAATTAAAATTAAAATGAGCAAGAAAAAGGGAAAGGTAAGTAATTTTGAATTTATTTCACAATCCATCCGTGCACTTTCATCAAATATGACCACCAACAATTAATACTGTCAATAAATTTGAAAAACTAAAGCCATCGTATTTCGATGTTAGAAATTTATTTGAAAAAAATTGGTACAGAGAGAACTTCTAAATAAAGAAAATGGTAGATTATTTTCATGCATATTTTAATTATGTGAATAACGGTAGTGGATTTACGGTTTTACCCCTTGACATAACATGGGTGTGTGCTGTTCTTGTTCTTGCTTTCTGGCCTACTGTAGAGTAAGGAAGCTGCCAACTTGACTTGCAAACAAGAAGATTTAAATTATCACTAATTTTCTGAAGAACATATGGTCAAGTCATGGATGAAGCCTTTGTGTCTTACACCATATCAAAAGTGAACATGTTGAGACAGCCAGGTTGTGTTTTTTTGTAACATGCATATGGTTTCTGTCCGAAGCACGACACATATGTCTGAACTCTGAATGATGAACGTATAAGTTACTGAATGAACATTGATGACCGTGTGTAATTGTACGTGTACATTACTCATATTACAGGGGGCCTGGATCCTAGAGATATACACGGCCGAGCACTGCTGGAATTCTATTACAATGGTGAACTCACTAGAGTTTGGTTTGACAAAAAGAAATGGAGTTTATGAGTTTGAGGTACTCAAATGAATGCTTGGTCGTCTACTCGTCTTGCTCCAATGGAGAACCAATTGATGACTGGTGCAATTCACCTATGGGCAGTGTATTATATTTATTTCCGCATCGAGGATGGATTATCTAATCAGGGACTACATCGGACACAGTTTGCTGCAGAAAATCTGCAATGACACCATACAGATGTTAAACACCGGAAACACATATATATGGATCCACTTGATGTTAGATTTGTTCACAGTTCATAGAATTACTAAGTGGATCCAACATCTTTAAAATTTAGTCTGTTAGACTATCAGACTGCTTAAGGATTCAGTTGTCGCAAGTCCTGTGTCAACTTGTTAGTGCAGATAGTTAATGTTGCAGAAATATAAAATGACACAGGAATTGATAACCCGGTTCGGCTCCTTTAAGGCTTAGTCCGGGGGGCTACTCCAAGCCCGGTGGAAACAATTCACTATGATGAATAATTCTTACACAACACACTTACAACATGTAATGCTTGAGCTCAGAACTAAATAGTGAAAGGATCTGAAACAACCTCAGGTTCCAGAGACAGGACCACGTCCTGATATCCACCAGTTCAG
>JAWWMW010111177.1:0-10265 GCA_035048345.1 Echeveria elegans
AACGCAGATGTAGGCTAGGTCATCCGGACCTAGTTGAACTGCGGTAAAACAAACCAGGTGTTTCTTGCTTTCATTTTAGTTTCAGATTATTACTTCCGTTCAAGTTTAGGCTTAGGTTTAGTCTTAAGGTTGATTGCTTGCCTGACTGGTAGTAGACTGAACTTTAAATAGAATCAGTAAAGATTTATAGACAAGAAACTGAACAGTGTTGATCCTGATATATATTAGAGTTACGTGACTAGGTTAATAGTCGATTTACGTAGGCTTTAATTACTACACCATTGAAACATATGTCATCATAGTAGAAGAACTCCATTTTGAAGATGCTCATTGCGCATGCACAGCATGTTTCCAGAATTGGAGAACTTACATTTGGCGGCAGTGATACTCGAAACCAATACAAGATAAAGGAAACAAATTTGGACCATCATGGACGAATTGAATTTGATATTTGTTACTCAAAATTTGGACCATCATGGACTCCACATTTGTGTGGATTGATGCTAACACAATATGTTTTAGCACATTCGTGATCCTTGAGTATCAAACCAACAGAGATTGAGGTTAGAACTATTTCCTAAACACATGAGGTGATATGCGGATTATTTTGTGCCTTACATCTCATTTTCTAGTCCAGCAAATGAGAATATCAATCCCCTCGGATCCCTCAATCTAGTTGCCAGTCATTCTCACTTCAAACACTTAACGTTATACTTTAAATGAATATATATGATCAAGGTCCCCCTTTGTCTTAAGCGAATGTAATCTGTACTTCAATAGTCCAGTGTTCAGATAAAGGTAGCATCGACTTCAACTGTATTCCTGGAACGTAGCGAACCCTTTAAACACAGGAACAAACTATATGCGCTCAGGCAATAACCTTAAGAAATTGCCTTGGATCTCTCTTCTTTTTCTTCGACTACAAACTGGCAAAGGCTATTTATTTGCCTCTGTTGTGTTTAACGCGCCCTCTTAATATAACAGTTTTGCAATACCATATTCATCATTGCAGTCTATGACTGCAGATAATAGACCTTCATAGTTCATACTCATCATCCAACTGCACTTCTTTGATAAAATTCATTGGTTTCTTTTCTCAGGATAAACAGTATCCCAAATTTTTTGTACTGAACATGTGCGTATCTTTTCATCTCAGATTTTTTATAGGATTTAAAACATTTTATTTTGAACTGGCAGCAAATAATACTTGACAGAAAGGAGGAAGCAGAGCAACAGTTCATGACATATCACAGTCTTGTCCCAGAAGAATTTCCTCAAAAAAAGATTTCTACATGACAGTAGTGGTGACGAAATGGATGGATTGGTTGGATTATGTATGGATTTTAAATGGATTGTGGATTAAATGGACCAATCCATTTAAACTATTCCAGCTGATTAAACAGATTTGCTTAAAATACTCTAAATGGTTGCTTAAATCATTTAGTCCATCAGATTTCATTAATTCATTTACACATCATTTACACATAAATGAATTTCATTTATACTTGTTAATGAACTTCATTAATCCGTTTAACAAATTCTTAATGAATTTTACTAATTTATTTACCTAAACGGATTATTTTACAACCTCTAATCGGAAGCCACAACAAAATCTCAGGAACATCTCCGAAAGGACATAGAAGCTCAGCCAGCTCACAGTCATAGTACACAGCATAGAACTACAAACGGAGCTCGATCACTGAATCAGAATCATTGCATATAGTATATCCTCTCATAAGCAAGCACCTATTCATAGATTTACCGTTGGGCCATTATGATGTGATTTCCAGCTCCAGAACATAAATGGACCTTGCAGTTTAACATTTAATTAGCTCATGTTATTTGAATAGTAATCTGCAACTTAGTAGTACTAAAAGTTGTGGTGTTTGAATCCTTTCCAGCAATGTGTAAACAAGAAAGAGAAACACAAGTGACAGACAACAAGTAACACATGAAAGCATATCCTTTCCTTACTAATTAAAGTTAGTTGACTGTTAGATTCACTTAATGCTTGCTGCATCTACCCATCTGCACTCCACTTTGTTGAATTTAACACACTTAGGAATTTAGGGAAGGCAAACAAGCCCTGATTAGATCGCTTGTCTTTCATTTCCATCTTCTTTCTTTAACTTCAAATCAAAAAAGGCTTCATTTTTTATTCCAATCTTCACAAAGATCACATTTTTACTTGTTTATTTTCAGCTAGTTGCAGAAATATGGGATTTTTATAATCTCAAATCTTCAAATTTACACCTGGAGCTGCAATTGCAAAAAGGTTCCACATTTCCCAAAACCTAAATAATAAAAGAGCACCCAGCTAGCCAATTGGGTCTCTGGGGATGGAAAAAGCATTGAGGCTGTCGATGTTCAGCAATGATAATGTCAAGGGATGTGTTCTTGCACTGGTCTCTAGCGCGTTCATTGGATCCAGTTTCATCATCAAGAAAAAGGGCCTCTTGCGTGCCGGTGTATCTGGCCCTCGTGCTAGTAATTTTTCTTTTTTGGATCTGCTGCTGCTTGATATGTGATGATGAATGATCCCTTATCTGCTATTTTTTTGTTTTTGATTTGGTGGCGAAGATGTTGGTGGATATGGGTATCTCAAAGAGCCATTGTGGTGGTTTGGGATGATTACCAGTAAGTTGCACTCAGTGCACTAACTCGCTCTTTGGTTAATGCTGAAATTAATGTATGCTTATTTCCACATTTGTTTAAATGATAGTGATTGCTGGGGAGTTGTCAAATTTCGTTGCTTATGTATATGCCCCCGCGGTGCTTGTCACCCCTCTTGGTGCCATGAGCATAATTGTGAGGTGAAGTTATACTCAGTTGCTATCGGTATTTGTTTACATATCGGATATAGCTCACAATTTCTCAATATTGACTTTGAATTTTGCAAAGCCAGTTCAATTTTGGCTCATTTTATGTTGAACGAGAAGTTGGATAAGTTCGGAATTCTAGGTTGTACACTATGCATAGTTGGGGCTGTGGTCATTGTTCTCCATACACCCACAGAGACCTCTTTGACTTCTGTTGAACAGGTTTGGGAATTAGCAACACAGCCAGGTATGTAGACGTAGATATTATGCTTTCTTGAATGTCCTATTTATTTATTATCTTCTTCTTTTGTTATGTTGGCCTCGAGTATGATTAGTTTTTTTTTTTGGTTACAGCTTTTCTTTTATATACAGCATCCGCTATAGCTGTGGTCATGGTACTCATCTTGTATTTCTGTCCTCGTTTTGGACAAACCAACTTAATGGTGTACGTTAGCATATGCTCCGTGATTGGATCTTTGACAGTAAGCAACTTTAACTGAACAATGTATCATTTCAATTTGAAATTAGATGACTGCGATTTCCTAAACTTCAGCATTGAGCAAGCCGTCAAAGGGCTTTCGAGGTTTATAAAGATAGTTTTCTTCTTCTTCTTCCAGGTTATGAGTATTAAGGCGCTTGGCATTGCCATAAAGCTTACCTTGGAGGGATCAGATCAATTTGTTTACTACCAGACATGGATTTTTGCATCGGTTGCTATTACATGTATTATTTGTCAGCTAAATTATTTGAACATGGTAAGCTATCGTTGAACTTTCACAAATTTCACTATAGACGAATCTTTTCTATTGCTATGTGTTCAACAGATTTTAGCACATTGATGCATTCATGGCGTCTGAAGGGGCTTACCTATCTATCTGCATGACTTTCTTTGACATGTCTACAGGCATTGGATACATTCAATACATCTCTTGTGTGTCCTGTGTATTATGCACTGTTTACATCATTCACGATTGTAGCCAGCGTCATAATGTTTAAGGTACACTTTTATCATTATTTTAACTTGTAAGTTCACTGAAATTGGGTTCATGGATCATGAGGTGAGAAACAATGCTAAAATTCTGGTGTTTGCTTTTCAAAGGACTGGTCTGGTCAAAGCGCTAGCAGCATCGCTTCTGAAATTTGTGGATTTGTAACAGTAATATCTGGGATGACAATATTGCATAGTACCAGAGAAGCAGATATATCTTCTCCTATAGGTACTTATCACCTGGATATCTGGGAACCAGAATACAGTATAGCTTGTGATATATGATGACTGGACATTTTTACTGATAGAAATATTTGTGTTAATTTGACATAAGACCATAACATCTTCTCTGATTCCAAATGCCTTCTGGTGTCTGCTATGATTGATTGAAGTATATCAGACACATTTGGATGTTAGACCACTCATTGAAGTCTTAGATGCTCCACTGTCTGGCCCATATCACATTAAGATGCAAGTCTGCGGTTTGAGATGAATCTAGCTTAATTTTTTGGAGTCAAGCTCTAGTGACAAAAAACATATATAGCAATAGCAAGCATCAATCCATTCCGTAAAAGAGCATCGCCTAATTGTTAGTTTTAACTGACACATAAAGGTCCATATAGTTGGTTGCAGAGTCCTGTCTGATAAGGGCTAGCTGGAACAATGTTATAACATCTGATTTCAGTTTGCACAAACTAAGAGTATGTGAATAAGTTCGCGAAAGATGACTGCCGTTCTGATTACTGATCTTGGCTTGCAGATATATACACTTCTTTATCTCCAAAAGTTACCTGGTATATCCAAGGAAACACAGATTCATGGAGGCAGAAGGGTGAAGAGGACCAGTATTCGGACTTCCCTTCAAGTATTTATCAGAATTACTTCAAATAGTGTCTTACAGAGCCTCGCCGAGTCTTTGCTGGAGTCAGCTCAAGAGCATGCAATTTGATAAATATCTTCCTTCGCAAAAAAGGTCAGACGCTTCTGGACTTAATTGCTCATGCTTTTGCCTTATGTTGTACATTTTGTACCTCGCCTTCTTTATTAAATTTCTCTAGGCTTTTCAGCTGCACTTGCACATAAGTGCAGACGTGTAGTTAGGTGCATTGTTAATATGTGTCATTCCTTATCCTAGAGCTGAATTTTGTTGGTGCAAGGGATTTGTGATAGAGAAGTAGCACAGGACATCGGTCGTCGTTTAGCATTAGAGCTTTTCGTTGATGTATTTGTGTACCTCGTTTTAACATGAAGCATATTCTTTTGACATTATAAAACAGGAATTTCCAACATATTATATTGGTTGTACGTCCTGGTCCTGGGATCAAACATGATTCTGTATCAAGCAATCTCATTACTAGTAATAGCTAGTTCGGCAATGCTAATGCATGTCATTATACCGGGGAATTGTTCAAAAGAAAGAAAGAAATGTTTGTATATCCAGAACTCATAAACCTTGGCTTTTGAGTTGAAAGGGAGTGAGAATCAGAATATGGTAACTTTTCACAGGAATCATTCTTTTGCTTGCTTGGGATTTTTTTTCTTTGCTAATTCCACTTGCTGATTGTTAAAGAATTAAAAAGTACCTATTAATCTTTCACTTGCATCTTCTTTTGGACGCATGAATGTTTACTTGGCAAATCGTTATCAGTACAAAGCAGGGCTAATATAATTCTGGTAATCAGTCACCTCATAATTCTTAATTAGTATTCCTCCCAGAATCATTTGTCGTGTTTACCAGCAACACCTCATTTGGCACAACTAAACAGCTTATCAGGTCACACACTCAGTCAAAAAACGCCAAACAAGCCTTTGTCATTACAATTTGCAAGATTCCTAAGTTGCTGGCTGCTGCGCTTAATCCCATTAAGCAGATTCTCATTCATCAATTTTGAAAATGAATATCAAATTAGTAACTGTTTTGTCGCGTTTATTTCTGCAAATAAATATGAACCCGTGTGCATTCATAAATCTATATCTGTTCTGAGCTGCAACTGCAATCATGTTTAGAATGTGTACAGCGTGAACTTGCAAAGTAGACTCATTTTTACTTGTTAGAATCTGCTTTGTTCAGCTTACAGCAGTGTAAAACTTTTGACATCTTTCATACATCAAGTAACAATGTCGGCTTACGAAGGAACCCCAGGGACGGCTGTCCCCGAGTGGCTGAACAAAGGTGACAACGCCTGGCAAATGATCTCAGCCACCCTCGTAGGACTCCAAAGCGTCCCGGGTCTTGTCATCCTCTACGGCAGCATAGTTAAAAAGAAATGGGCGGTCAACTCGGCCTTCATGGCTCTCTACGCCTTTGCAGCTGTCGTCCTCTGCTGGTCCATATGGGGCTATAACATGGCCTTTGGTCCCAAGCTCCTTCCATTCTGGGGAAAAGCCGGTTTCGCTCTAGGCCAGAGTTTCCTCCTAAAGCAAGCCGCTCTCCCCGCCACCACCCATTACCACCATGACGGCACGGTGGAGACAGCCATGATCACTCCTTATTACCCTATGGCGACAATGGTGTGGTTCCAGTGCGTATTTGCTTCCATCACATTGATACTGATCGCAGGGTCGGTGTTAGGGAGAATGAACTTTAGAGCTTGGATGGTGTTCGTTCCGCTGTGGCTGACGTTTAGTTACACAGTGGTGGCATTCAGTTTGTGGGGTGGTGGGTTTCTGTTTCATTGGGGTGTTATGGACTATTCTGGTGGTTATGTCATCCACCTCTCCTCTGGCATTGCCGGCTTCACTGCCGCCTATTGGGTCAGTTCATTTGGCATCCATTAACTGATTTCATACAAAAATTCAGAGTAAACTGTTTGTACAAAAATATATTGAATGATTCAATATTTCAGGTGGGACCACGGTCGACCAAGGACAGGGAGAGATTCCCGCCTAACAATGTTTTGCTGATGTTGGCCGGAGCAGGATTGTTGTGGCTGGGTTGGGCTGGGTTCAATGGTGGAGACCCTTATGCAGCTAATACAGACTCCTCGGTCGCAGTCCTCAACACGAACATCTGCGCAGCCACCAGCCTTCTCGTATGGACTGTGCTGGACGTGTTATTTTTCAAGAAGCCTTCAGTTATAGGTGCAGTCCAGGGCATGATCACTGGCCTCGTCTGTATCACTCCTGGCGCCGGTACAAATTGCTACCTGTTGATAGACACTTATTCCGAAACAAACAACCGCGACTTGCATCAATTAATATCAAATTTACTATTAGCTCATTTCGGCCGAACTCCGTCCAATCACTTTGAACAAAAAGTATCAAATTGTTGCTAACAAAAATTAATATGACTTGTTGTTGTTGATAAACACACAGGGCTTGTTCAGGGGTGGGCTGCAATAGTGATGGGAATCCTATCAGGAAGCGTTCCATGGTTCACCATGATGGTGATTCATAAGAAATGGAAGCCACTGCAGAAGGTGGACGACACGCTAGGCGTCTTCCATACCCATGCCGTAGCCGGCTACTTAGGTGGGATCCTGACCGGCCTATTTGCAGAGCCAACACTCTGCTCTCTTTTCCTCTCCGTAACAAACTCGCGAGGTGGAGTTTACGGAGGGTCAGGAGGGGTGCAAATTGGGAAGCAAATAGCGGGTGGGCTGTTCGTCATTGTGTGGAATTTGGTTGTGACATCGATCATTTGTTTAGTGATTAGACTGGTGATGCCTCTGAGGATGTCGGACGAGGAGTTAGTGATTGGAGATGACGCGGTGCATGGTGAGGAAGCGTATGCGTTGTGGGGAGATGGGGAGCTTTATGACACTACGAAGCATGGTGTGGCTCAGACTGATGAGGATACTCTGCATTATCACAAGCCATCAAGTGGAGCAACACAGAGTGTGTGAACAAGAACTATGCAAAAAAAAAAAAAGTGTACTTGTGCAGGATTGACGCTTTTCGTACTATTTTTTTTTAAAACTAATAACATGGAACCTGCGTATCATGGAACCTTTAAATGGCGAGAAGTATTTGTTCAAGAATATGAGTTGCATCTGCTCCCACAAACAAATAGAACCTGCTGTTAGATTCATAAGCCAAGCTCTAGCAAAGTCAGTATGCGAAAAGGAAAATCTTTTGATTTGTAAATTTCAAATGCGACTCTCTGTCTGTGACTTCATGTCAGTGCATACAACGTAAGAGTTCTTTTAGATGTTGAATTGGATTCTGTTGAGACAGCTTTTTGAAGAAGATCTTGATTCAGGTTCACAAGAATCCCAGTTCCACCGCTGATTACCCTAATTCAGTTCACCTGCAAGTTCAGCAAATAACGGATCACTTTGTAAATATTTTCTAGGTCACTTTTTAATTACTGAACCCTAGTAGATTACTAGTTAAAGTTAAATATGCTTTTC
This sequence comes from Echeveria elegans, assembly GCA_035048345.1. Classification (NCBI taxonomy): domain Eukaryota; kingdom Viridiplantae; phylum Streptophyta; class Magnoliopsida; order Saxifragales; family Crassulaceae; genus Echeveria; species Echeveria elegans. The sequence goes on from JAWWMW010111177.1 coordinate 8,160, forward strand.
TTTAATCAATGAAAAGAACAAGAACATTGGAGATTTTCGGCAGTGTTTGTCTGTTTCTCTGCTCAGCTCTGTCTTGTTTTCTCATATGGGGTATCACAGCCGCAGCAGTGATTTCCTGTTGACTTGCTCGCTTCTACATTCGTTTTCCTTCATCTGATTCCAAAACCTTGCTCTATCCCCTTTGAGCTTGCCCAGAGCTGACTACTTATGCTAGAAACTCAAATCTTCAAGTTGTTCCTGTAGACAATGCAATGGATATCAATTCACACGAAAACATTAGTGTCTTACTCGTTACCTAAGTACTTGAAGGCCCTGAAAACTTTATAATATGGAGAAAGGCAATGGTTAGAGTTTAGGGTTTCAAAAGAAAAATTGGTTTCATATATGGAAAAATCAAAAGTCCGGATGAGATTGCAAACCCAGATGAACTATAGATCGTTGGGAGCAGTTTAATAGTGCAACTATTTCGTGGATTACTAACAATGTCTCTAAGGAGATTGCAGGATCCCTTGTTCACCTTGAAGATCTAGAGAATGGTCCTGCTATTTTTGCTATTCAGGAGGAGATATATAATCTCAAGCAAGGAGACTGAAGTGTTGCCAGCTACTACAATGAACTAATAAGATTATGGGCAGAAGAGGATGCTTTATCAATTCAAGAACTGTGTGATAAAGGTATGCCACGCATCTATGAAATTCCTAATGGATCTCAATGAAGTTCATTATCAAGTAAGATTGCACACTACTTTAGCTCTTGACCCAATGCCTAGTATCAAGGAAATCTATAAACATTTCCAAGGAACAAAAAGCAATAGGGAATGCAGAGAACAACACACATGGATGCCTCAACCATGTACGCTGCTCCAAGGACTGTTAGCGGTGATCCGGTAAGGAACAACAATTAGTATCAGAATCAGAACGACATACCATAAAACACTAATGAACGAATCAACACAATGAGGAGAAGGGACATCTGCATTCTAGTGATAAGTACATTACGCATAGTTCAATTTTTTTATAAAACTAGGGTGATCTAGTGTTGAACTGGAACGATGGAGACAAAGTTATGTTAAGTATTTACTCAAGATAGTTCTAAAGATAAATAGGGTTTCATATTTGATAATGATAAAAGAATATATGTTATTAAACTATATAAATTAGATGATTAGAATCTAACTTCACCAATAGTAATCATAGATTATGTTGAACATGTTATAAAATAATATAGAATAAAATAGAGTTGTTTTAGTGTAGGACTAACCATGTTAAAATAATATAACTCTCACCCTTTTGGTCTGTTGAATTATATACGTAGAAACAAATTAATTGACGATACAATTCCAACTCTTTCGGTCTCCTGAATTGTTATCGTAGAACTCAAATCCCGTAGCATCATTCTTTCAGTCTGTTTGATAATTTTATTGAATCCAAGTAGTCTTCATCCTCATATAAGCTAGGTTCTCATTTCAGTCCATTCCTACTATACTTAGATTAAGGGATAATTTTTACTTCTTAATGTGCTAGGTTCTCTTTTCGCTCCATCCCTAGACAAGGTATTTCTTTCGATTCATCCCTAATTTTATGATACTTGTGCAATAATAGATACACTAGGTTCACAATAGTTCTTCCATAGAATAAACTAATCAAGCAATTCTATTAGACAATTTGTCGAACACCTAATATGCATGTCATAAGCATAAACTAAAATACATGTATTCAACTCAAAATTATTCATGAAAGAATGTGTACATATATTCAAACACTCATGAGTACTAAGAATCCATTAGACTCATCATGAGGTTAAAATAAAATAAATGTTCAAACTAAAAACTAAGATAAACATTAAATAGATTAGATAAGAATAAGAGATTGCTCATTATCGAATGAAGAATTGTAGTGCTATCTCCGCTCGAGTAGAGTCTCATCGCTCTCCTCCATCGATGGATGCATCGCTTGGGGATTGCACCCTTACGGGAAATACATGCTTGAAAATTCAGAGAAAGCAATCTATTTATGTTGCTCTCCAAACGTCTTCACTTTTCCTCATAATGGTAGTTTGATAACGGTGATTTTCTAATGTATGCTCTTTAATTCTTTAACTTAATAC
>JAWWMW010111188.1:0-10263 GCA_035048345.1 Echeveria elegans
TTATGGAGTCTTTAGGAGGTTTTGGAGGAAGAGCGGATCGGCTTATGAGGACAATAGCGGCGAGGTGGGCTGCAGTCTAAGGAGTGGAACCTCCGGCAGCTCTTTCTACATTAAGGCAGAAATTATCATTTGTCTCGCAGAAGGCGTTGACAGATGGTTTTCTACTACGCATTGACTAGGTGTTCATTTCCTCATTTGTAAGTGTTATTTTGAGTTATAAGAATGAATCATCCTTTTCTTAAAAATCACACCAAGTTCTGAATTAGATTTTAATTACGGACGAGGGAGTAGTATAACATTTTTAGGTAACAGATTAGGATGGGTGCGTAACCATTTTGGCACTTGACTTAGAATAAATTTTTTTGGGCGCGGCCTTCTCATCTAAATTATGTGGCTTTTTTCCAGTAGTACTTTTCAAAAAGAATTATGACCCAAGGAGGTCGTTTTATGGCCTCAAAGGTAGAGCAGCCTCTGATTATTTTTGGATGACAACAATGAAAGGGTCAAAAATAACAATGTAGTGCAAAATCACCATACTAACTGAGAGCACATTCTCTATACATTTGCTAAAAAAACAGATCAACAAGTGCAAAAGAAGAGAATCCAAACTACATCTGTCAAAAAGACCCAAAAAAAAAAACGCAGACAGCGACTAATATAGGTAAACATACAAAGGTATGTGATTAAGAATAAGTCCAATGTATGCGAGTTTAAAAAGTTTAGAATATGAGATTAAGAATGAAAGAAAATGGATACATTTAAACCAAGTACAAATAGAAAAAAAAAAAACAGGGATGGATGGAGAAGTTAAGTTCTCAAACGTTAATGTGGTAGCTTAAAATCTACTCTCCTCTCGCCGTCACTCTAAATATTGTTGAGAGTTTGCATTTGAGTTCATTGAAGTCAATATCCCACATCGCCTAAATTGAAGGTTAATGTCTAGTATATCTTAGGTTCCACCACATTGGCTTTTGAGTTGAATGAGGATGAGAACCGGAAAATACTAGTATTTCATATGACTTCAGAACCGAAGTCACACGAATGCCCCATTCCCAATTTCTCAAGGAAGGGGAGTGTTGCAAGTTTGCTCTTAGTCCATTGGAGTCAATTGTCTCACATCGCCTAAACCCAAGATTAATGTCAAGCAATTCATCTTAAGTCATGAAAGATACGTTAATCAAGAGAACAAGCAAACTAGTGAGGTAGTACTACTTCAAATACTTACTACTCGACAATGAGATGGTAGCCCGTTGCTTATTGACTCAGGGCTAGTTTATAAACAATATTCGAAAAAAAATTAAAATTATTTTGAAACTGTTTTGAGTTAATTTTTTAATATTTTTTTCATTCATTTTATGTTTCAAAAAAATCTCAAACCCTGATCCTGAGGAGAGTTTGAAATTATTTTGACTCAAAACCACAACAACCACTCCACTAAATCCCATCACCACCAACCACCGCGCCCACCACCGCCCACCACCAACACCGACCACCACTTCCGACCACCACCGTCGACCACCACCACCTCCAACCACCGCCGGTCACCACCACCGCCGCACCACGACCACCTCCAACCACCGCCGATCACGACCACCACCTCCGACGACCACCACATCCGACCACCGCCGACCACCACCACCACATCCGATCACTAACGTCGACCATCGCCGATCACCACCACCACAGCCGCCGCCGCCGACCACCACCTCCGACCATCACTACCATCGTCGACCACCACAACCACCTCCAACCACCGCCGATCACCACCACCTCCTTCTCCGACCACCACCGCCGCCGGCTGCCGTCGATTTTTTTTATATTTTGTTTTGAAATTTTTAATGAACCAATTAATTAAAAGATATTCAAAAAAATAAGAAAATGAAGAAAAATTAATTCAAAATTGTTCGATCGAAAGTTGTGGTGGTCGGTCGAAAATTGTGATGGCCGGTTGGAAGTTGTGGTGGTGGTCGGTCGAAAGTTGTGGTGGCCGGTCGAAAGTTGTGGTGGTAGGTCGAAAGTTGTGGTGGCCGGTCGGAAGTTGTGATGTTCTGGTGGTCGGTCGAAAGTTGTGGTGGTGGTCGTTCGGAAGTTGTGGTGGTGGCCGGTCGGAAGTTGTGGTGGCCGGTCGGAAGTTGTGGTGGCCATGGAGTTATAAACACCATAAGTTTATAAACATCAAAAGTTTTGAGAATGGTTTTGATAATGATTTTGAAACTTAAAATGAATGAAAAAGTTATTCAAAAGTAAACTCAAAACAGTTTCAAAATAATTTCAATTTTTTTTCGAAATGTATTTATAAACTGGGCCTTAGTTGTTTATGAATGTGAAACATGCAATTTAAATGTGACTTTATTTATCATCAACATTATGCCAAGTATTTCATTGATATTTGTTGTTTGTTATTTTTAACTAATTCAATGTTAGGTTTATTCTTACCATTTAATATATATAAAAGTGCAAGAATGACCTAAATATATAAATTAGATTATCTATTTTATCCCGTTGAGCACACTATAAAATTTAAATGTAATTATTACGAATCAAATATCACATATTTCAGTGTTGTTGTTACGATAAAGACAAAAAATTAGCCCTACCTACTTTAAATCGGAGGATCATCGCTTTCTAAAACGGGATACACCATGATTGGCGTCTCTACTGTGCACACGTATACATCCAAAACTTGGGAGTGTCCAGCAGAGAAAGATGCAGTCCAAACTTGCCATCTTCTCTACTGCACACTTTGATCATCAAGGTTTTGGCATAGAAACTTGTTTTGTCAACTTGGCTGTCACTACACCAAATGAATACTATTGCGACAAAACTTTACATGTTGCACGACCACATGTCGCATTGTTTATACCTAACACACTTTCTTTGTCGTTTAATACTTTGCCAGTCCGGTACGCCAAAATGACAAATTTAGCACGACAGATTAAATAGTGTTGCAATAGAAACTAAAAGCGACAATTTGTTTGAGATGTTGTATCATATGTTGCTCTTGAATCAGAGGCGACAAGAATAGTTCGCAACAAAGTAAAGACGTCTCAAACAGTTACATTATTTCGAACGTGAATTAAGGACTACCCCACCAAACACCTTTTTTTGTGAATGCCCCATCAATCTCGTCAGCGCTCTCAACCCATACACTGACCTGCAAACACTCATTTCTTCTCTTCTTTCAAATTCCCCTACATCTCTTCCCCCACATTCAATTCAACTTGCGGATGAAAATGTTTGGTTTTTGTGTTGTGTTGAAGCTTTGAATTTGTTCGGTTATTTTCTCACATAAGACCCTCACATAAAACCCTCGAATTATCCATCGGCCTCTCTTTTCACATATCCACATTCCATAATAAGCCATAATTAGCATAGCTAGCTGCTGTAACTGCAGGTACGTATCGTTTCTGGGCTTGTTTTTTTTAGCGATCAGATTTAAAGTGACATGAAGTTCCAAACGACAACACCGTGTGCAGCGTAAGAGGTAGTATATATATATATATGTCACGAAAGGCTAGCGAAGCGACACGGATTTTTGTTGCTTCAGATGTTTTGTATCTATGACTTGTAATTATAATTTAAACATTTTATTGTTCCATTTTTTATAAATTGCATAGTCTAAAACTGATTTGTTGAGATTGTTAATTTAGTTTTTTGTGTTTTTTATGTAGGAGAAATTGTGATATTGATATGGACAAAACTTGGATTCACTTGGGAAGATCCGACTATCGTTATTTTGAAGGGATTCGGCGATTCATTGACTTTGTGAAGGCAAATAGTAGTGAACTTTGTCATCCATGTCCATGTAGAAAGTGTAAATTGTTACGAGTAAAGATTATAGTTGATGAGATTCAGAAACATTTGAAGGATCATGAGATGATGATTGATTATATCATATGGACAACATGGCGAGGTTATTGATGGGTCTTCTGTAAGTACGTTGCGTGATCAATACATTATGGATTGGAGACGACAACACGGGGAGTCATCTCAAATTAAGCCAACAATGGAGATTCTTGATGATATATTTCATTGTCCGGATGTGGTTGAAGGCATTCCCATAGATAATTCTTATAGGGGCGATGCATATGAAAAGTACTCGAAGCTTGTTGTGGCTGCACAAACTCCTTATATGATGGATGTTCTATTACTTTATTGGATTCCATTTTGAAATCAACGCAATTGAAGGTTGACAATGATTGGACAGATAAGGGTATGAATGCTCATCTGAAACAACTTAATAAAAGTCTTCCCAAACTGAATGTTCATCCCGAGTCATATCAAGAAGTGAAGAAAGTTTTGAAGGACATGGGATTAGGATATAATATTATTCATGCATGTTTGTATGGGTGTGTGTTAAACTACAAAGAATTTGAGCATTTCGATTGCTGCCTTATTTGCGAAGAGCCTACATACGTCTTAAATGAAGAAAGTTACAAAGAGATACCACAAAGAGTTGTTAGCTATTTTCCATTGATCCAAAGGCTATAGGGATCGTTTATGTCACCTAAAATTGCGAAGCAGATGAGATGGCATTCAGAAAGGATTGAGAGTGATGTTGATCTGAGACATCCAACAGATGGAGAAAGATGGAATGAATTTTGATAGAGAATTTCCAGAATTCACCAAAGAGATTCGTAATGTGAGACTCGGTTTGGCTACATATCCTTTTGGGGCAACAAGTATCCGATACAGTACATGACCTGTTGTTGTGATGCCTTATAATTTGCCCCCATCCATGTGTATGCTGAAAGGATTAAACATACTTACCTTACCAATTTCGGGCCCCAAGTCTCCGGGAAATGCTTACATGTGTTTATGAGACCACTAATCGATGAATTGAAACTCTTATGAAATGAAGGTGTCCCCACCTTTGATCGTCATGATGGATCATCTTTTATTCTGAGGGCAGTTGTACTTTGGACGATTAGTGACTTTTCAGGGTTGGGAATGTTGGGTGGGATAAAGACAAAAGGGTACAGGGCGTGTCCTTTATGTTTAGATGATGTTGAAGTAGAATACTTGGCTGGTACAATGTCTTATCAAAGTCCTCGTAGGTGGCTTGATAAGAATCACAGTTGGAGGAGAGTGGCAAATAAATTTAATGGCTTAGTTGAGTTGAGGGATGCTCCCAAAGTTTTATCAGGGCGTGAAGTTTTGTTTAAGGTGTCTCGCCATAAGTATCCACCACTTAGCATGAAAGTAAAATCAAGGAGTGATCCGAATCGAGTTAGTTGGACTCACAAGACCATATTTTATGAGTTACCATATTGGGAATCTTTAAAGCAGCCATATTCATTGGATGTCATGCACATTGAAAAGAACGTATTCGATAACATTATTGGGACTATTCTTGATCTGGAGGGTAAGACAAGAGATGGGTTGAAAGCGCGTGAGGGATTGAGGATTCAAGGAGTGCGAGAACACTTGTGGCAACCAGAAACCATTGGGCCATCTTCAAGGAGAAGAGAAAAAGTAACTCTTGCCCCATTCACTATTTTACCTGAAAATAGGAGAGTTGTTTTGGAAATGATAAAGGAGGCTAAATATCCAAGTGGATACGCAGGCAATCTGAGTAACAAGATCAACGTGGATGACAAAAAGTTTATTGGATTGAAGACTCATGATTGTCATGTGATAATGCAACGATTACTTCCGACTGTTATTCGTCCATACTTACCGCCGCATGTGTTGCAACCATTGATAGCACTGTCATTTTGGTTTCAAAAGCTATGTTGCAGGGAGTTGCAAGTGGATGATGTCTTAAAACTGAAAAGAGACATTGTGATGATACTTTGCAAGTTGGAAATAATATTTCCACCGTCATTCTTCACTATTATGGTTCATCTTTTGGTTCATCTTCCAGATCAAGTGTTGTTAAAAGGACCAGTGCACTACAATTGGATGTACCCCGTTGAGAGGTAATGAGAATATTACTTCTATGATTGCGCTAATAAGTATCCAAATATCACATAATTATTTTTCTTTGTAATTGCAGGCAATTAGGTGTATACAAAAGAATGATAAAAAATACACGATATCCGGAGGGGAGCATTGCCGAACAATATTTAATCCATGAGTGCATTGGTTACTGCAAGTTGTATTTAACAAATACAGACGAGCCTTCATTGGTGGACCGCCACTTTGATATATCCGTTTATTCGAATCTTGTAAAGCCTAGTAGTTTCTTACGACGAACAAGGCTGAGTAGAGAAGAAATTGATTTAGCACATTGGTGTGTGTTGCAAAATTGTGAGGAGGTTAGATATTTCATGGACGTGCATGAGGAAAAATTCTACAAAGACTATCCAGATGTTACTAACGAGGACCGCATAAAACAATTTCCAAGCTACTTTTTTATATTGGGTCAGTATATGATTGCAACTTTCATCATTAATTATTTTTTTAAGTTCGTAGTGCATTTTGAACATTTAATTCAATGAGTCTTCCTTTTTTACAGCTTGATGGATTGGAAGGTATAAATCCGATGTACTCAAAATCTAGCCTGTTATATTCATTGGCATGTCAACCACTAGGTCACTATTGTTATTCGAAATGCGAGGTAAATGGGGTCATATTTGTGTCTTGGCAACGAGATCAAACTCGTCATACACAAAACAGTGGATTAATGGTGGATGTGGGAGGATTGAACTACTATGGTGTTTTGGAAGAAGTTATTGAAATTAAATACAGGATGGACATGCCCGTTTTTGTTTTTCGGTGTAGGTGATTCAACACATATGATCCATTGGAGAATGTGACGCTGAAAACCGATCGATATGGAATTATCTCGGTAGATACGTCTGGTAGCTACTATGAAGACACACTATATTGCCTAGCAACGACTGTACATCAAGTCTTTTATTTAGATGATCCGGTATGGAATTATTGATATTGATTTAGGTGACCTTCCACAATTATCACCACATTATGAAGATGAGGATGGTGAGAATGGTTAGGATGATGAAGATGATGATGTAGGTGAAGATGAAAGTGATGATGATGATGACTGAAGGGATTTTGAGAAGGTTTAGGAAATTAAACCTTTACAACTTTGTGTGTAACATTTGAATCACTTTGAAGATTTAATGTTTAAGTATATGTGATGCAGACAAAGAAAGCCGCAAAATAACAGTTTATTGGTTCCCGATGTCTGATTTTTGTCCACAACACTTTATTTTAAGCGGAACGACGCCAGGAATCAAAACCACCAGCTTCGCTCGTGACGTATGGTATTTTTTGGGCATCCAGGGTCGTTTACTATTTTATTTGCAATTTCTAATATTTTTGGGCCTTTTTTAGTATTTTCGTTTTTATCATTTCGGATCCCTATTTAAACGAACTCGTATTTTTGTTAAAAATATGTAATTAAAAATTTATACATTTTAACTTTGAGTGAGTGGGAAATATGAGAGGGAACTTAACTTGTAACATTTGAGTGAGTGGGAAATATGAGAGGGAACTTAACTTGTAACATTTGAGTGAGTGGGAAATATGAGAGGGAAAGTTTGTGAAAAGGGCTAATTTTCAGCTGGAAATGGGCTAATCCAAATACGAGAGGAAACCTAATCGTCATCGCTCCGCTTCACCGCACCGCTTCTCTTCTCTTTTCATCGCACCGCTTCACCGCACCCACATCTCTCTTCGCACCGCTTCACCGCACCCACATCTCTCTTCTCGTCTCTTCACCGCACCGCACTACATCTCTTCACACCGCCGCTTCACCCACTTCTCTCGTCGACCTCTTGTTAGGTATGTTGACGCATGGTTTAATTGTTGTTAGTTTCAGCTCCGATGGCTCATCGATCTGTTATTTGACTCATTGATTTTAACTGTTGTTGATTTTAACTCGCGTTTTGACTTGTTTCAGAGTACTCCCTCCGATGGCTCCTACAAAGACCAAGAAATTGTCAAGTTTTATTCAAGAACCGGCTGTGAAACCAAAAGTCATCCTCAAAAAGAATTATGCTCAGGGAAGCAAGCCCGTCGAAGGTCGTCCAGAATGGCAGTGATGCTGGCGTTTGCCAAAGCTAAAAATAAACCACGCACATCACTATCCAATCCTATTGTCGTTGAATCAAATAACTCAGACGTGAATGTTGATCAAGCTCCGTCATCACAGAACCATCCTGTTGCCAGTCCATGCAATAATTCCCCACCTTCGGTGGATTCTCATGCTCAATCCTTTGGAGATGACGAATTACTGTGCAATCTGGCGACTTTTCGTTCATCACAAGCTCGTGCCCATATTCTGTCCAAAAATCAAGTTCGTCTTCAGTCCCAACCTACTCCACCTCAAAACAATAAAGATGCCCCTCATCGAACGACCTCTCATGTGCCAGCCCTCCAGCAATTGAACTCGCATGTGCCAGCCATCGAGCTCTCATGTGCCAGCCCTCCAGCCATCGAGCTCCCGTGTGGCAGCTCCGCAGCGATCAGGCTCTCATTTCCCTGCCTCTCAGCCATCGCCCTCTCATGTCCCTCAAAGGTCAGCCTCTCAGCCACATGGTCCTCCGCCTCTATCATTAGGGGAATTCTCTCGGTCCTTGAATGGTATTAACCAGGCACCCGTCAGGGAGTTTCAGCAAGCAGCTGAACAACATCAGCCTGCCCCTCAACCACCTAATGTGCAAGTTCGAGATAGACCCAAGAGCATTCGGGTTAAAATTGGCGATGATATAGGTATTGGCAATCAGTTCTGCATTTTTTGTTTTAAATTATTTGACCCCTCTTTAATTTGATTATATCTGATGTTGGTTAATTATGTCTTAGAGGAAGAGAATAGGACACGGAGAGGGTTGGTTAATGGTCTGAGGCTTGAGCTCCACTGCCACACATTAGGTGGTAAAATAAAAGTGGAGAAAATGTTGAAAGTGATAATCCCGCTAATGAGAAGGTTAGGAGCCTACTCACGCATGATATTGGAGTTATATCAAGGACAGAATACCTATGGTTGCTGACACATATGCAAAATTGCCCAAACAATATCGTGATGATATGTTAAACCATTTAGCCGTAAGTTTATTCACTTTTCAATAAATGAATTGTTCTTTTAACTAATATGATGTCCAATACTTGTAATTAATACTTTATGCTTTGTAGCTTCATTTTGAACTTCCTAAAAAGGAACACTGGCTGTGGGACTTCATCTGGAGAGTCGCCGCAAGGAGGTACAACAATTGGAAGTGTCATTGCCACAACTTTTATAAGAAAGAAAATGGTGAGGTGCCTGCTGAGTTTCTATGGAGGACTGACCAATGGACGTGGCTGTGCGGACATTTCAGTGACCCTAAATTTATAGTAATTTTTCTTTTTTTGCTTGTCTTTTGTTTCTTTTCTTTCAAAAATACAAATTGATACTAGTGATTGGATCTTTGTTTTGCAGGCCAAGAGTATTCATTGTGCAAACATACGCAAAGACAGGAAAAGACTTAACCACCACTGGGGCAAAACAACACTAAAGGCAAGAGCAAAAAAGTTTGCGCGTGAAAACCACAAGTTTCCGCATATTGCTGCTTTTGAGGAAGCATACGCTGCTGATCCTAATGGCTCCCTTGTGGTATAATCGAACCCATTTCTCATTTGTTAATTATAATGCAAAGTTTTATGTATATGTTGCAAAATGTGTAGTGTGTATTTGTGGTAACTTGTTGTTAAGATATGTTTTGTGGTAACCTAATGTGTAACTAATGTTTTGGTAGTGTAGTGTAGCTAATGTTTTGGTTTTTGCAGATAATGTTTTGGTAGTGTAGTTGGATATGTGGCAGTAGCTAATGTTTTGGTTTCTGACTTATATATCTGAATGCATATTGTGTTTTGGTATTCAAATTGTTGGTAATGTAAGTTTTTTGAATGCACATCTGAATGTAAATTTTTGGTGATAGTGTAGCTAACGTTTTGTGGCACATTTGGTAATTTCTAATGTATGTTTTGGTATCCAAATGTTTTGGCATTCTGAGGATACAACTATCGTATTTTGACTTATTTTAGATTACTTTACTTATTCAAATTGTTGGTAATGTAAATTTTCTGAATACATATCTGAATGCAAATTTTCTGTGCAGTGTAGCTAATGTTTTGTGGCACATTTGTTAATTTCTAATGGGTAGAGCTATTTGAATGTGAATGTATATCTGAATGTGTATTTGAATGTGTATCTGAATGTGTATCTGAATGCATAAGTCTGAATGTATTTAGATTACTTTACTTGAATGCATAAGTCTGAACTTATCTGAATGCACAAGTCTGAACTTGAATGTGTAT